>SNQJ01S0031419.1:5065-17675 GCA_010110895.2 Picea sitchensis
GAGAAACTATCACCTAGAGTAGTGTGATCACCCTTCATTTCAAAACATTGTGATCACACTAACTTGATTTTATGTGAATTACCCTTCGAGTTAAACATTTCCATTTCTCTTCATTTATATGGTATCATGTACCTTCATTTGAATAGGGTGAGTTACCTTTACTTGAATAGGTGTAAGTCTCTTTGTTTAAACAAGTGCTCCATTGTTTTGATCTACCATTCTTTCAAAGCGTTACAACTTTTTTCGTGGGAACAAATTTTATTTCTTTCATTCATAGGAGTGTGAGTAACCTTCATTGTTTTGGTAAGGGAATGAATCAACCACAAGGCTATGGGTCAATCATGAATCACGAATCCCAACATCCAACTTCTCAATATGGTATACCATATTACAATGTAATAAGGTATACGATATTACATTGTAATATGGTATACCATATTATATACTATATTACAATGTAATATGGTATACCATATCTCATATAGATATATATATATATATATATTTAACTTAAAGGAAGCATTGCAATATCGACGATAGTTCGTCGCAAGTTTATGATTTTTTTTGAACAGGCGTGGCAATAGCAACGAAAGTTCGTCTCACTTTGCCACACATTTGTGTCACACATATAACATCTGCGTTGTAAATTTTGTCTCTGCCAAACATTTTTGTCGCTATTTCCATGCGTTTTCATCACAACTTTCCATAGTTTTGTGTCGCACGTATGGCATCTGCGTCATAATCTATTGGTAAGTTTTTTACTTTGGCATGGTTTTTCATCCCTATTGCGATGAAGTTGCGTCGCTATTGCCACGCTTTATAAGGTAAACCTATCTTGATGGTGTGACACATTGAGGGCTAATTTCGTTGTTGTTTCCACGAATACCTCATCCATGGATATAGCGATGAAAAATAGTCTTTGCTTTCATGGAAAGTGCGACGGATATGTGTGGCAATAGCAACGAAAAACAATGGAAAATTTGGTCATATGTAGTAGTGTATAATGACAAACGTATCCAAGTAATTTGTAAAAATACTAGGAATCAAACACATGAAGATAGTTGGTGCATTTGACAACCCAAATGGCATCATTGTAAACTCATAATGACCATACCTTGTTCCAAATGATGTCTTGTTGATATCATGTTATTTAATCCTCACCTAATGGTATCCTAAACTGAGTTCAATCTTTGATAATATCTTTTCATATTTCATCTAATAAAAAATATCATATATCCTTGTAAAAGTATACTTGTTCTTCACATTCACCTTGTTCAACAACCTGAAATCAATCCACAACCTCAAGGTACCATCTTTCTTATTCACAAATAGCATTAGGGAGCCCCAAGGTGACACACTTGGGTGTGCATACCCCTTCTTCAAATATCTTCAAGTTGCATTTGCAATTCCTTCATCTCTAGTGTACTCATCCTATAAGGAGTCTTGGATACCGAAGCTACTCCACAACTACTATAGGCATCAAATTAATAGAGAAATATATATCGCTCTTAGGTGGAAACCCCGATATATCCATAAAAACATCTTAAAATTATTTCAAGATTGGATGATCTTCACTACTTGGAACTGTATCCTTAGCTGCCTCTTCCATATGGGCTGCATAAATTTGACATTGTTTTCTGAAGATTCTTTTGAGATGCAATGCTGCAATCTCTCTAATAAATATTTCCATTGGAACACCCTAAAGTGTCCTCAAGTTCCCTTCTTCATCCAAAGACGTGAAGGACTTGTTGTAGAAATCCAAGAAATCATGATGATTATCCAACCAATCCATACCAATTAGGAAATCATAGGAACCCAAAGGTATGATATTCAAATATGCCTTTTTGTTCAATCCATTCATGTCCATTGGAAAATCCTTAACCAACTCATTGATTCTTTTTTTCGCTCCTGTACCTAGATAAAATAACCAATATTTCTCATGATTTCCTCTTTGAAAATGAAATCTATAAACAATATTAGGATCAATGTAACTATGGATAGCTCTTGAATAAATTAAAGTAACTATAGGTTGATCATTGATCTTACCTTCTACTTCAATCATGTGAGACCAAAATTCAACTTGCTTTTTGTCCAAGGTTGCATAGATCCTTGACATGCTTCTACCCATTACCTCAATTGTATCAACTTCTTGTACATTGTGAACACTATTCACTCTTTCTCCTCTATGAGGACAATATCTACACATGTGATCTCCCTCACAACCCAACATTTAATAAGTTGTTTCCTTGGTATTTTTTCCAATGTTTCTAACATTCTAGGCTCATTCTGAGCTGGCTACCCTTGAGAATTATTTATGAAGAATGGTTTCTTGTTCCCTTTATTCCTCTGCTCCATCTTACCTTTATTCTTGTATTACCAATCCTCTTGGAAATTTGTTCTTCCTCTATTCTTATCATAAAGGAATTTTTCTCTCCTTGTCATTTCATCCAATGTCTTGGGATCATCATACTAGATTTAATCAATGAAAATTGAAGGTATCCCACTCATGGATAATTTAATCTTGTCCCTCTCATACTTGATAAAGCCAAAACACCTCCAAAGTTCTAAAAATATCCTTTCTCACTCATCCATGGTCATACACCCAAGATTGATTTCAAAGAACTCATTCATATTCCTATCATAATAACATTTGGAAAAATATTTCTTCTGAAAATAGTTTTTGAACTTCCTCCAAGTGATCTCTTTATCATCAATGTGATGTACTTGCATGAGTTGGTCCAACCACATTGAGTCTTTTCCCTTGAGCTGATAAATTGGAATTCTACCTTCGTCCTATGAGGAATAATTGTGTAATTAGAATTACTTCCCCATCCCTAACATCCAATCCTATTCATCCTCATATTTCTTGTGATTAGAATCAAATTTAGGAGGTTTTATCCTCTTGAATTCCCCTTGTAATTCATCCACTCCATAATTCCTCCTATGCTTTCTGACATGAGATAAACTTGGACTATTTTGTACTCTTCTAGTTGAGTTCCTTGGTGAGTGTAACACACCCGACCCCTAAGTACTCTTTTGAAGTGATGGGGCATCATAATTTTGATTTTCTTAAACATATTGAATCCTCATTACGATATTTTCATATTCTTCTTCTCGTCACGAGCTTTCCAACGACTGCTTCCATGCTCACATTGGAGCTCTTGATTGAAAGTTATGGCCTCTCGAAGTTCTTTAGTTGTTATTAGTCAAGGACCTTGTGGGTCCATATCATTCGTACAGTCTCCAAGTTCATACATCCACAGTGGAATTCCATCCACCTCCCAATCCAACGACGAGTTTCAATCCTCATTAAACACATAAGATAGAGGGGATTTTTGTGTTCAACACTTCGATGTTGAACGCCTCTCTTCCTTTCTATGTGAAAGTCCTATAGAGTCCCTAAATCCCAAACTACCGAAGGAGCCCATAATATCACCACGTAGCTCCAACATTTGGGTATTTCAACTTATCTATGACATTGCACCCCAAACCTACAGATTCCTGAACTCCCGAATGGTCCACCCACCATATGGACCAAGAGAGCATGCTCTATGGGAATGCCATGTGATAGGAGACATAGATTACACATGGCCCCATAAATAGGTGACACATGTCACATTCTAATGGGTATTCATAATCTACTAAATGTACAAATCAAGGTGACACATGGCACGTTGAACGTGGATACCCGTCACCTTAGGTGATGTCATCTTTCCAAGTCACTCTAGAATGACAATATTCCATCGTCCCTTAAATATCATGATTGATACATGTCCACGGGGATCCACAAATCTACAGCCTCCATTGCTTCGCAACTTCCATGCTTGAGGAATATGTTCTATGCTTTCCTTGTTACTCCTAGAGTTGTCAATGTCTGGTTGACCATGATCAATATCTAACAATCAAGGAGAGTTCTAAAGGATGCTCTGATCCATGGTACACATTAATTCGCAACTCCATAATTTGGGGGATTTGGTGTTATGACGTTGTTGCACTCCCAAAGTGGTCAACGTCAGACTGATTGCGACATAGATCCAATGGTCAAGGAGGGCCAGAATGATACTCAGATCAACGTCTCTCATCGCTTCCCAAGTTCGACGTTCGGGGGTTCTTCCTGATCCACACTCCCTTTCTCATGGAGTGTTCAATGTTAGAGTGACTATGATGTAGATCCAATGGTCAGGGAGACTACTGAGTACCCTTAGATATATGGATCATGTTACTTCGCGACTAGTAAGTGGGTCAGGGTTTAATGAGGGGATGAATCCCACGATAAGGGTGAATAACTGCTAAATTTTGGTAAATTGTCAACCTATCTATCTAACAGGTCTCCTTCGATGCATTTGGACGTTGAAATATTCATCCACCCCAGAGCTCCAGACTTTCGGAGTCCAAAAGAAATTAGCTCCTTTGAGACTTCGTGAAATGTTCCAAGGTCCCAATCATATGGGACTATATCAAGTTCCATAGGATACACTCATAGTTCTTAGCCGATATTTGGTCAAGTTCATAGCCATAATCCCATGGTATCTTTGGAGACTGGTTTGATGGGAGCGCCTTCCCTTTGTAGAACTTAAATTCTAAAATAGGAAAAAGGTACCATTTGAGGGATCAACGAGACTAAAATGTTCCCACAAAGTCTACCCCAAATTTTACCCTGCGAGAAAAATCCTCGGGAAAATTTCCTTAAGGACTTTTCGACCAACACAGGAACCATAAATTTATTCTCAACTTCATTTGAGAAACCCATGTCTAATAACTATCCGACTGTTAAGCATAGGTAAAAAAAAACCATGCAATTACAAGGTCTCACAAAAAACAGTAAGCATTTCTAACAATAAATCAAACAATACAAATTATAATCATAAACACAAACATTCAATTGTCACTTTGTGTTTCCACCCAATCGTCACTTCCTGTTTCCACCCAATCGTCACTTCCTGAGAAGGGTGCCTATTTCCACCCAATATTAGGCATAACCACTCCTGATTGGATTTATCATTGGCCACCCCGAGCTATACCATGACGCTTTGAGTGAGATTATTTCTTCTTGTTCAGTGAGAGTCAAGGATGAAGGTTACTCTCCTCCTCCCATGGAAATTGGTGTTTGGTTTTGTTTTCACCAAGAAAGGGGGCCTGCAACAAGTATTTTCTCAGTCACTCATCTTCCTGCAGCCCCATTTATTAGATTCGATAGAAAAATGATACCAAAAACTTATTTCACACATAGTGATCTTTTTGTTCAATTCTACTAAGAACCGAAGAGTTTTACATGCTCTTCTCCTCCGCTCCCCCTCTGCCCACAAATTCCCTTCTTTTCTTTCCTTCCTCAACACGATGACCTAGGTATGAATCCCCAATTCATGTTCAGGTTAGGAAGTTTCTCAGATGGGTACTCTTCCCATCTCCTCATTAACTCTTGAGGAGGCTTCCCAACTGCCATCATGACAGGTAATTCATTTCTGGGTGAGAGGACTATTCTAGGTCCAAACACTTTAAATCCAGTAAGGTATTGGTCTGGTGGGGTCACTTCAACCATTATTGTTTCCCCTCACCATATCTCTCATAGCATCATGGTCTATCTTGGAAAACCCCCTCCTCAATAGTTATGAAACATTGTCCATTTTATTCAATAGAACAAAAAACATATATATTTACATTACCCTTTTATAATAAAAGGGTTCATCAGTTCCAATGTCAACACATACTCAGTCTGCCCATAGTCTATAGGCAAGTCATATTTATAATTACATGTTGGTGGAAATAGGGGTATTACAATCCCCTCCCCCTTAAAGGAACATTGTCCCCAATGTTCTATGCGTCGATGTGTTTTGTATGTAAAGAAGTAAAACAAAATGGGTATGCATGTTTCATGCATCCTCCATTTCCCATGTAGCTTCAATTGGACCAAAGTGTTTCCACTGCACCTTGACATATGCAATGGTTATGTTCCTGAGTGGGATTACCTTCCTCTCTATTATTCATTGTGGTTTTGGAAGGAATTATCCCTCTAGTTCCACCTGAATCATAGACCAATCAATTATATGATTAGAATCATGTACATATTTCTTTAGTAATGAAACATGGAAAACATTATTTTCCGTCACTGTGGGAGGAAGTGATAATCTATATGCTACAAGCCCCTCTCTATCCATAATTTCAAAGGTTCCACAATACCGAGGTGCCATCTTGGCAAAATCTCCCATTATTAAGGAGAGTTTCCTGGGTCTAACTCAAAGATACACATGCTCCCCTGACTTGAACTCTCTAGGAGTCCTTTTCCTATCTGCATAAATTTTCTTCCTATCCTGAGCTATTTTCAAATTTTGTTTTATCTAAATCACTTGTCATTCAATTTACTTTAGAATATCTGGTCCTATTGTAATTGTTTCTATGGGTTTATTCCAACTGATTGGAATATTTCATTGTCTACCATAGAGGGCCTCAAAAGAGCTCATCTTCAATAAATCTTGATAACCATTTTTATAAGCAAACTCTATGAGTGGTAGGTATCTTCTCACTTCCTAGGATGATGCATTAAATGAATCTTTAACATGTCCTATTCCACTTGGTTTACCCTCTCTGTTTGTCCATCATTTTGAGGGTGATAAGAGGTATTGAATACAAATTTAGCTTCAAAACCAACAAACAAATATTTCCAAAAATTTGAAGTAAATTTTGTATCTCGGTCGGATATGATTTCTTTAGGCATGCCATGGAGTATAAATATTTCCTTCATAAAAATACTAGAAATATATATTTCCTTGCAATTTGATTTGACAGGAATAAAGTGAGCAACCTTTCTCAGTTTATCCACAACTACCATCATGACATCATTCTGCTTGATTGAGTTTGGTAACCCTATGATGAAATCCATGGAGATGGTTTCCCATTTCCATTCTGGGATTGGTAGGAGCTGCAACATCCCAGTTTGAAGTTGATGCTCTGCTTTAACCTATTGACACTCTATACATTTAGCTAAGTAATCAACTATGTCCTTTTTCAGTATGTGCCAATAAAATAGTTTCCTAGTGTCTTTGATCATTTTCTGGTAGCCAAGATGACCAATATATGGTATTTTTTGTAGTTCATCCAGTATGAACCTCTTCAATTCATCACAATTTGGGATATACAACCTACCTTTGTAGTTTAGAAAGCCATCATCCAACATTTGATAGTTCTCATACTTCATCCCAGTGGGCTCTTTATTTAAATATGATTTCATGGTATGCAAAAATGCATCGGTTTCCTGTTCACTTTTGACTCTCTCCTTGAAGTCTAATTCATAGGTGCTTACAGCTGCTAGGTGAATCAATTTCATACTTCTTCTAAGGGAATCAACCACACTATTTTCTTTTCCTTTGATATGTTTTATTTCAAAATCAAACTCACTAAGGAGAGCCATCCATCTTGTTTGTCTAGCATTGAGTTTTGGTTGATCAAACAAATATCTCAACCCACTATGGTCTTTCATAATCACAAATATTCTACCTAGGAGGTAATGCCTCCACATTTTTAAAGCATGTACTATGGTAGCCAACTCCATATCGTGGGTCACATAATTGATTTCATTCTCATTCAATTTTTTGGATTCATATCCAATCACATGTCTTCTTGCATAAGGACTCCTCTGAGTCCTTCCTTGGAGGAATCTATACACATAAGGAATTCCTTGTTTGGGTTTGCAATATTCAATACAGGGGAATTGGTTAGGAGGTATTTCATCTCTTGAAATATCTCTTCACATTATCATGTCCAAATGAATTTAACTCCCTTTTTTAAAATGGAGGTGACTAGGAAACCGTTCTTGGAAAATCCTTTTATGAACCTTCTATAGTATCCTACTAGGCCCATAAAGAATCTGATATAAAATACATCCTTTGGGGTAGGCCAATCCGTAATGGATTTGATCTTGTCAGGATCAACTGCCACTCCTTTTTTAGAAATGACATGGCCTAAGTAATGGAATTGTTTCTGGAAAAAGTCACACTTAATAAACTTAGCATAAAGTTAATGTTATCTTAGCACTTGAAGAACTAACTTGAGATGTTCTTCATGCTCTTCCCTACTCTTAGAGTAGATCGGGATGTCATCAATGAAAGCCAATACAAATCTATCCAAGAACTTACTTAGTACATTATTCATTAATCACATAAAAGTGGTTGGTGCATTGGTAAGACCAAATGGCACCATCAGAAATTCATAGTGCCCATATCTTGTCCTAAAGGTTGGTTTGCGGATGTATTCATCCTTAATCCGGACTTGGTGGTATCCAGACCTCAAGTCAATCTTAGAGAAAATTGTAGCACCCCTTAATTGGTCAAACAAGTCATCAATATGTGCAAGGGATACTTATTCTTAATGGTCATCTTATTGAGTTGTATATAGTCTATGCACAACCTGAGGGTGCCATCATTATTTTTCAAAAATAGTGATGGTGCTCCCCATGGGGACACACTAGGACGAATGTATCATTTTTTCAACATCTCCTTTAGCTGTAGTTTGAGCTCAAATAGATCTGGCGTACTCATCCTATAGGGTGTTTTAGACACTGGAAACACTCTAGGTACAAGTTCTATTGAAAAATCAATATCTCTTCTCGGAGGTAGACGTGGTACCTGTTATGGAAACACGTATTTATACTCTCTTAATATGGGGTGTTCCTCTAGGCTTGTTTTATTGTTCTCAATAGAGTTCAACACTTTTATTGCATACAAAGGACATCCTTTTTTGCAATACTTCTTCACTTGAAGGGATGATATTTGCCTCACTGAGACAAGATTTTCAATTCCTTGTAGGGTAACCTTTCTCCCTCCTACATATTTACACTCCAAAGTTTTGTTGTAACAGTGAAACTTGGTTTTATGGGATGCCAACCAACCCTTTCCAATCAATAGGTCATAAGATCCTATAGGGAGCATGTTTAAGGTGGCTTGGGTGGGTAATCCATTCATAATGAATTGGCATGCTGGTATGACCTATGTTACCTTTCTCTTGGTTTGAGTGGATAGTTGTACCAGCCATGGTTTAACATGTTTTACTTGCTATAATTTACATTTCTCAACAGTTTGAGGGGAAACATAACTCAGATTAGAACCAAGGTTAATTAAAATGGAAACAAGTTGGTTGGAAATATACCTTCCATTTCCACCACTAAATCTTGGTGGTCAGCTTGTCTATTATCCAAGGATTCATAGATTTGTGGCATGCTCCTAGACACATCATTGACTGTGGTAGCCTATTGGATGTTGTGGACCCTCCTATTGTTTTTTTTCCTATGTGGACATTCCCTTAGAAGGTTCTCTTCTCCACAACCCAAACATTTCAAAGGCTCTCTCTTTGAGTTATTTTTCTTACTTGGGGATGCTCCAAAGGGTTTATTACCACTATGAGATGGAGAATTATATTGATATACACTTCTAGTAGGAAGGCTCACCCTAAAACTCTTCCCATGGTTATTAAATCTTGAGGGTTTAAACCCCTTGTTCTTGAATCCTGAATTACTTTTCTTCTTCCAGTCCTCATGAGGTTTTTTCTTATCCTTGTATTTCTCATAGCAATACCTTGCCTTTCGGATAGTATATTATAAGGAATTTGGCTCATCAAATTCAATTATATCCTATAAGGACTAAGGAATCCCACTAATGAATCATTTCATCTTTACCTTTTCATCCTTTATGTAGGGCACATACCTCATATGATCAATAAATTTGTTGACATATTCATCTATTGTGAATTGTCCCAACTTGAGTTCATAGAACTCCTTAGTCTTCCCATCAAGGTACTTCTCTAATAGATACTTCGTATTGAAGTATTTCTCAAATTATTTCCATGAAAATTCCTTCTAATGGAGTCCTTTCACATTCCTAAGGTATTCCCACAAAATGGAGGCCTTTTCATTCAGGTTGAAAATGGATATTCGAGCCTTTAAGTTTTCATAGTAGTCATGGACTCTAAATTACTTCTTCAAGCCAAGTAGCCAAAATTATGTTTCTTCCCCTTTTTTAATTTCTCCATCAAATGTGGGGGGTTTGTATTTCTTAAGCTCTTTAGGGTCATGGCTCTTGGAAAGTTTCTTCTTCTTTATTCTCCCTTGGGAATTTGAACTAGTCTTTCAACTAGAATATTCCTTAGCTTTGGCAGTTTCCTCACGAGAGGATTCTTCCATTGAATGTCTCTTGGCTCCATGTTGGGCCTTCCTTGAGGTAATCCTCTTGGTGTGGCCACTTTTTGGACAATTATTTTGTATCTCAGGTGGACTTTGAGTTTTCTTAATATGATGTATGTCCACGTGAATGGTTGTTGGTCGGTATTGCAACTTCCTTTGTATATCTTATAGGATTTGTAGTAGGACTGCATTAATTTCATTTTTCTTTTCCTGTTCTTTTATCAACCTTTCATTGTCATCCTTACATCTCAGTAATTATTCCATGAGGTTTCTTATGATTTCATCCAAATCTTGAGGGGTCTCCACTGCCCTCCTCTCATCATAATCTTCCTCTCTTTTGTGGGAGATTTCTCCCAACTCATGGTGTGTCACCATCCTGCACATTGTATTTTTCTTGCTGTCCACTGACCACTTGAGTGTTGATAATTTTTTTATTGTTAGTTAGTTATCTACCAGTTTATGAACATCAGAGGGTTCATATTTTCAAAGCATATAAGCATAACATAATTTTTTTTTCCTCTTTTCAGTAGTGGTTTTAGATAAGTTTTCTAATACAATTTTTACATGGTTCGTTCATGAGCCCAAGCAAGCCAAGTGTTGGTGCCATTCTCTGATACCAATTTGTAAAACACCCGACCCCTATGTAATATTTTTAAGGGATGGGGAATCCTAATTTAGCTCTCCTTAAACATCTCACATCCTAATTATGGGATTTCCATCTTCTTCTATGCACCACGATCTTTCCAACGACTGCTTCCATGCTCACATCCAAGCTGTGGATTTCATGTTATGGCCTCCCAAAGTTCTTCAGTTGTTATTAGTCAAGGACCACATGGCTCCCACATGGATCCATCTCAATCGTACCATCTCCAAATTCCTACATCCACAGTGGAATTCCATCCATTGTCCAATCCAACGACGAGATTATATCCTCATTGAACACATAAGCTAGAAGGGAGTTCTAAGTTTGACACTTTGGCGTTGAACACCTCTCTTTCTTTATACATGTAATTCCTTCGGAGTCCTAAAATACTGAACTCCCGAAGGAGACCAAAATCTCACCACGTGGCTCTGGCCTTCGCATATTTCATCTTATCTACGACATTGATCCCCAAACATTTGGATTTCTGAAGTCCCAAACTCTCGAAGGGTCCACCCTTGCATGTGGTGGCATATTAAATGCAGAGGTAAGGGTGTTAATGTTTATTCCATTATTACAGTTCTTTTCATTTTAATAGATAAGAGCAACATAAGAACAAGATAACTAAGAAATACACATTCACAAGAGAGACAACATTTATCCTGGGAAACCCTCTAGGGGAAGAAAACCCAGCAAAAACTTCCTTATCATAAATTTCCAATACAATGTTCAAGAGATAACTCAAACTAATACAGATAGTCCTCCCCAAAAGATGCGCCACTCTTCTTCACCTCTCTCCAACTGGTAATTGCAGATTTCCTCATAAGAGAATGAGAAAGTGAGTTGTTTTTTAAAGTGAGGCACTAGCCTCCCTATACTACAAGACTGACACATGTGAAAGGGTTTCACTGGCAGGGCCAAATTCTCACTCTGGGTGGGTAAATCCACCTTTAATTTAATTCTGGGTCTCAATAATAACTACTGGGACTGACTTTTTATTCTTCCTATTACAATTGTCCGATGACCAATCCACAAAAGGAGATTTGTTCCTAATACAATTACCGACATGATTAATCCACAATGGGGATTAATCCAATGAATAAAATAATAATAATAATAAGAATACTCTTCGCAGTTACATTATTTCAGCACTCCCCCTTAACAAGAAGGTTCTTCTTCAACAGCATCAGGCAAGAGAGGTATGCATCATCAGTGGCATGAGGAGGACAATATCATCAATATCATCTTGAAACAATGGCTAGCATATTTATGATTCATCAGAAGTTTTCTTCATTGGAAGCATCATCATTCTCGAAAGAATGTCATCATCATCTGCATCAAAATGTATCAGTAAAACAATGATACCTCATCACAACACTAGGTTGGCACATCACAGAACTACACTGGCTCAATGTCACAGTGGTTAAGCTGGTAGCTTAGTGTCAGTCACATCTTTCTTTACGTCTAACAATGAGGTCAGAAGCAAGGAATCATCTTTCTTTACATCTAACAACTAGGTCAGAAGCAAGGAACAAATCATCATCTCGCTTTACGTCTAACAACTGGGTTAGAAGCGAGGAATCATCTTGCTTTACGTCTAACAACGAGGTCATAAGAAATGAATATATCAACATCTCGCTTTACATCTAACAACGATCTCATAAGCGAGGAATCATCTTTCTTTACATCTAACAACTAGGTCAGAAGAAAGGAACACATAGCGTCATGCTTTACGTCTAATAGTGAGGTCAGAAGCAATGACTCATCTTGCTTTACATCTAATAGCGAGGTCAGAAGCAAGG
>SNQJ01S0031419.1:22300-40656 GCA_010110895.2 Picea sitchensis
CACTGAGAAATACACATTCACAAGAGACACAACATTTATCCTGGGAAACCCTCTAGAGGAAGAAAACCCAACAAAAACTTCCTTATCATAAATTGCCAATACAATGTTCAAGAGATAACTCAAACCAATACATATAGTCGTCCCCAAAATATGTGCCACTCTTCTTCACCTCTCTCCAACTGGTAATTGCAGCTTGCCTCATAAGAGAATGAGCAAGTGAGTTGTTTTTTAAAGTGAGGTGCTAGCCTCCCTATATATACAAGACTGACACGTGTGAAAGGGTTTCACTGGTAGGGTTGACCTCTCACTCTGGGTGGGTAAACCCACCTTTAATTTAATTATGGGTCTCAATAATAACTGCTAGGGCTGACTTCTTATTCTTCCTATTACAATTGTCCGATGACCAATCCGCAAAAGGGGATTTGGTCCTAATATAATTACTGACATGATTAATCCACAATGGGGATTAATCCAATGAATAAAATAACAATAATAATAAGAATACTCTTCACAGTTAAATTATTTCAACAAAGGGTAGGTGGGTATCGAGTACTCCACCCTCCATAAGGACTAAGTGAGCATGCTCTAGGGGGATGGCATGTGACAAGGGGCATTTATGACACACGGTCCCATCAATGGGTGACACATGTCACATTCTAATGGGTATTTAGAGTCTATGAAATATACAAATCATGGTGACGCATGGCACGTCGAACGTGGATCCCCGTCACCCTGGGTGACATCATCGTGCCATGTCACTCTGGACTGAAAACCTTCCATCATCCCTTAAATATCACAATCGATACATGTCCATGTAGATCCATAGATCTATGGCCTTTGTTGCTTTGCAACTTCAGTGTTCAGGGAATTCATTTTTTTTTTTCCTCATTACCCCCGCCGTGGTCAATGTCAGGATGAACAAAATCAAGATCTAATGGTTGAGGAGAGTCATGAAGGAGCCTTAGATCCACAACCCACATAGATTCAAAACTCCGTTATTAGGAGGATTTGGTGTTAATACATTGATGCACTCCCGAAGTGGTCAACGCTGGACTGACCACGACGTAGATCCAATGATCAGGAAGGACCCAGATGATCCTCGAATCAGTGGCTCTTGTCTCTTTGAAATTCAATGTTTGTGGGTTCTTCTTGCTCCACACTCCCTTTCTCCTAGAGTGGTCAATGCTGGACTGACCGTGGTGTAAATCCAATGGTCAAGGAGACTCTCGAGTACCCTTGGATCTATGGCTCACATTATTTCATGGCTAGTAAGTGGGCCAGGTTTTAATGAGGGGATGAATCCCATGATAAGGGTGAATAACCACTAACTATCCGTCAACTATCAAGTTACTGGTTCAATAGGTCTCCTTCGGTGCATTTGGATGTTGCAATATTCATCCACCCTGGAGCTCCAGACTTCTAGAGTCTCAAATAAATTAGCTCCTTTCGGACCTAGTGAAAGGTTCCAAGGTCCCGGTGATATGGTACTTTATGGAGTTCCAGAGGATACACTCATAATTATTAGATGAGATTTGGTCAAGGTCGTAGGAATAAGCCCATGATATCTTTGGTGACTGGTTTGAAGGGAGCGCCTTCCCTTTCCAGAACTTAAATTATAAAACATGAAAAATGTAACATTAGAGGGATCAATGAGACTAAAATGTTCCCACGAAGTCTGCCACAATGTTTACCTTGTGAGACAAATCCTCGAGAAAATTCCCTTAAGGACTTTTCGATCAGCACATGAACTGTAAACTTATTCTCAACTTTATTTGAGAAACCAATGTCTAATAACTATCTAACTGTGAAGAATAGGTAAAACAAAACATGCAATTAGAAGGGCTCACAGAAAACAATAAGCATTTCTACCGATAAATCAAACAATACAAATTATAATCATTAACAAAGAAATTCAATTGTCACTTCAATTCTAGTACACAGAGTATAAAAATACTTATCAGGAAACCAGATTCATGAGGAAACTACTAATAAGGGTGGATGTTTCCACCCAATGGTAGGCACAACCACTCCTGATCGGATTTACCACTATCCACCCTTGAGCTAGACCATTATTCTCTGAGAGAGATTATTTCTTCTTGTTGAACAATAGTCGGGGATGGAGGTTACTCTCCTCCTCCCATGGAACTTGGAAATTGGTTTTCATTTCACCAAGAAAGGGGGCCTACAACTAGTACTTTCTTAGTCAGTCATCTTCCTGCAGCTCCATTTATCAGCTTGGACTGAAAAGGATACGAGTAACTTATTCCACACAGAGTTATCTTGTTGCTCAGTTCTACTCAGAACCGAAGAGTTGCACACACTCTTCTCCTTTTCTCCCACTCTTCCCACAAATTCCATTAGTTTTCTTTCCTTCCTAATCAAGATCATGTGGGTCTAAATCCCTAGTTCATGGTCAGGTCAGGAAGTTTCTCAGATGGGTACTCTTCCCATCTCCTCATTAACTCTTGAGGAGGCCTCCCAACTACCAGCCTGACGGGTAATTCATTTATGGGTCAGAGGACTATTCTAGGTCTCAACACTTTAAATTTAGTAAGGTACTGGTCTGGTGCGGTCACTTCAACCATTGTTATTTCACTTCACCATCTCTCTCATAGCATCATGGTATATCTTGGCAAACCCCCTCCTCAACAGTTATGCAACATTGTCCATTTTAGTCAATAGCAGAAAATACATATATACTTACATTAACATTTTATAATAAAAGGGTTCGTCACTTCCAATGTCCATGCATATTCAATCTGCCCATAGTCTATAGGAAAGTCATAGTTATAATTACAATCTGGGGGAAACTGGGGTATTATAGTGAGTGATGATGATATCTATCATCACTTCTAGATTCTCATTTTCTGGCATGAGATTTATGACTCTTTGAATTACTTGATTATGTCTCCTTATCCACCTTCTTCTTTGTTATGTCCAAGCTCTGTAACAACTTGATGTTGAATCCATCGTGTTTCTCATGAGATTTCATAAGCCTCTCATTATCATATTTATATCTCATAACATATATTTTTATACTCTTAATTCTGCAAAATGTGCATGCAATAGGATTTGTTAGAAAAAATAATTCAATAAATATATAAACTTATGCATAACTCTATCCTTCAAGTGCACTGAAAATATTATTTTTTATTTCTTGTGAATTTTACTATTCAATTCACATTTATGGGTGAATATTTTTATTCCTCTATCCAATATCTTTCTAATGACTATCTTCTTTCTCCATTCTAAGTTATAAGGAGCAAGTTATAGTCATTTGGACATTACCCATTTACTCCTTTTTGGTACCAAATGCTATAGGCGTCTTCTCTCTCCTCTTGCACACTTTTAGGTACCTTTACTCCGAATATAAATCCATAGTTGTAGTATATGGTGTACTTTATTTCCATAGACTACTGTTGTTCCTCGATCCGACTTCTGAACTAGGAGTTATGCATTATGGAAGTAAATTGTTACTAGAATTCACCTTACATGGTTTTAGTTGTAACTTTCTCATACGAGCTCTGTTTTGCAAACAATTTAGCTCATTGGAAATATCTCTTACATTTCTCTTGCATAAGTTACAAAGAAAATATTTAGAGTCTATGGAACTTATAGTATCAAAAATTAGAACTTCTAAAAATGTTGTTTAGGCCCTCAAAAATTGCCTGCAAGATTATGACCTTCAAAACTACAAAATGTTCGCAAAAAATCCATGTTTTTTTGTTGTGATAGACCTCCAAATTGACCTACATCTATTGTCAGCAATTTTCCTTCCCTATCCTCCTTCTTCTATTCATTTTCGAAGCATGTGCAGACATCAATTCTATATTATGCACCAATATTCAACAAGCACAAGTTCTCCACACGTAAAATCAATTTTTAGTGAACGTAAAATGAACCAATACTTGTGAATAGATTTTATATTGTGCACTAATATTTAGCATGCTAAACTTTTGTACCATCCAACAACATCCAATGTGCACAACTTTCACACAATGCACTAGTATCTGTTTTGCACAACTTTTGTGTTGTGCACCAATATTATGCACACATCACAACTATGCTCCACGTTGTGCCAATATTCAATGAGCACCTCCAATTCTTCTTCGTGCAATGCCAATATTCTATGCACATGAACTACGCACCAACATTATGTGTGCACCAACAATTTGGCACTGTGCATTACCAATATTCAATGGGCAGGCCCTGCGCACCAATTTTATGCGTACACCTACCAATTCTACATGGCGCTAATATTCAATGCACACAAATATTACCCGCGCACCACAAGCTTTGAACCTAATGGTGCCAAAATTTAGTGTGCACACCCCTACACCAATATTTTGTGTGCATCACTAACTTTGTACCATGCAACACCAATACTCATCCCACATAAGTCCTTTCTTTTCTTAGCTAATTTTTCATATTTCTATCTTGCGACCATCGTGACCAACATGAAAATGACCGACTCATTTGTCTAATCCAATTCAGTCACTGGGAAGACGAAATGGTCCATCCATAACAACCATCCTGAGTGCAATTTTGACTTGTATTTTTCTAAAAAATTGGTGATTCACTTAGATTTTTCCATTTTCCCCCAAATTTGACATATCTCAAATGTTGAGATGACGAATTTATCATCTTCATGTATATTTCTGGCCCATACAAGTCCATTGTTGAACCAGAATCTCTGATACCAAAATTTAATGTTCCTTGTTATTGTAACATCCCCTCTGTTATGACATAAAATTAAGTGGGTACAGTAGTGATATATTTTTTTTTAGTTTTTAGTTTTAAAAGGAAAACAACAAGAAAAAATGTTACTCGGGACCAAGGACCATGTCCTTAAAGAATAAGTCAATAAAAGGGTACTCCATCTTGAAGAATACTACAATGACGAAATTCCCAAATGCTTAACAAGAAGAAATGTGTAGTAATTTCATAGCCAGAATGCGAAAGACACTCTAGCACGGTAATAGATATTGTTGGTTCTATTTTTGTTTCCTTCCCAAGGGTTAGGGTATTCAAGGGTTCTACAGAGAAGGGTTTTCCCTATGCTATATCTCTCTAATATACGTGCAGGTTCCAACAATAGTACTCATCCCAATATCTCAGGGCACCAACCAAGGAGGCTAGACCGTAGCCTTAGCCATAATACCTGACTACCCAGGTACTAGAGAGTATCTTCCTGAGTGTTTTTCTCGGTGGCACTATAGTAGTCAGGTGGCTGATCGGTTTATCTATAGAGGGATTCTGGAGATATAGGTTGATCCATATACAAGTGATGTCTGATGTGCTACCACTCAAAGGGGTACCAACAGGGGTTACAAGGGTGGCCAAAAGATGTGATATTAAGTACCACTTGTATTTCTTGTGTGTATGAATCCACGACCATGGGTTTATGCACGTAACAACAAATCTGTGCAGCTTAAAGAAGTCAGAATATGTCTTTACCCTGAAAAAAAATTTAACCCACAATTTTCTGTCGAGGAAGGTGCTTTGATTCCACTTGTAGTATTACGGATATAAAAATTATGCAGAACATAAATAAATAGATAGAAATGGCATATGAACAACAATATAACCAGAACCACAAGACAATAATACCAAAATGATACCAGAATAAATCCAGAAAGAGCACTTTGATTACTGAGAGAAATGTTCACTTGCCTCTTTGAAGGGGAAACCTCCACCAGAGCAACGCTCTATTACAATAATATCCAAGAAAAAACTTTTCATACCCTCGACTCCTATTTGTACTAAATATGTCTATCAAAAGAACAATCTAGAGGAATATCCTTCTAGAAGCAGAAAGTTCTAATAGTTCTTCTTACATTGGACTTATTTTTCCTTATTTATAAGCCTTATTAATATTGAACTTTATTACATGGAAATATATCATTCTATATACGTGAGGGGTTAGGTCCCTAGCAAATTCAATCTTCAAAAAAATCGTCGCTCCTTTCATCTAGTCAGATAAATCATCAATTGTTGGCAACGAATACTAGTTCTTGATAGTATCTTTGTTCAATTGATTGTAGTCAATGCACAACCTCCACGATCCATCCTTATTTATAAAAATGATCATTGGATCACCCCATGGTGATACTCTTGGACGTATCCGTCCCAAATATAATAAATCCTTCAATTGCATTTTCAACTCCTGCAATTTAGGCATTGGCATCTGGTAATGCGTTCTTGTTATCAGTTCAGTTCTAGGTTTCAAGTCTATTGTAAACTCCAACTCTCTTTCGGCAGTAAACTTGGTAACTCTTCTGGAAATACATCTGCAAACTCTTGCACTACATGAAGGTGTTCTAGTCCTTCCGCCTCTCCCTTTTCATTTAGAGATAAGATTGCATAAAACGTGTATCCCTTGTGCATAATCTTTTTCAATAGTAGGGAAGAAATAAACCTTAAGGACACTCCCTGGTTTCTTCCTACAATCACTCTACTTTGTCCCAAATCATCCGTCAAACTTAACCATTTCATCTTTTAGTTAAGTATTGCATCATGTCATTCCAACCAATCCATACCAATCACTATGTCATAAGATCCTAAGATCGTGACATAAATATATACCTTTGTTACAAATTCTCCCAAGTTAATTCTATAGTCCATAACCTTTCCTCCAACCTTCTATTTGGAACCCGATGCCATTTCTATGTATCTGAATTCATCCTTATTGATTGCATTTACCTTAATTCTCTTCATCGTTGCACTAGAGATAAAGCTCTCCATAGCACCTGGATCTATCAATATACTGAAACTTTGGTTGGCTATTATACCAAACGTCTCTAGCATAGTGGACTAGTGCTCAACCTAGGGGTTGTTCACCATTGCATGTATCATGTGGGCCTTGCCCAAATATCCAACTATTGTGGGTCCTCATGATTCGACTTCTCTGGCCTTCGCAATCATATAGTATCTTTGGTAATGTGGCTCACCACATGTACAACATCCAGTCTTCGGTCCAGTGCTCCTAGTCCCGGAAGTAGAAGTTGTTGGTCTAACAGTCTGTGATCCTAGTCTGTTCTGTTGAATAGGCCTAAATTGTTGTTGTTGTGGATGACGTTGTTGATACTATTGTGGTCCTTGATAAGGAGTCCTCTACTGAGGATTCTGTCACTGTGATGTCTTTAACATAGGTCCTTTGGGCGTATCTCAATGCCCTAAATCATGTATGGATGGTGTGTGATGTTGTTGTTCTCCTGATGTCATATGTCGAGTCAGTCGAGAAGGATTCCTACCCTGCATTCCATTGTTCATCTCTTCCTTGGCTATGAGGGCCTTCTGAACTGCATAGTGTAATGTCTGAGGCATTAATATCCTCACCTTTGCATGAATGTTGAAGTTAAGGCCGAAAAAAAACTTTTTGACCTTTAACTTCTCTGTGTTTAGATGTCAAGCATACCTAAGTAGCTCCATGAATCTCACCTCATACTCTGGCACCATACGACCACCCTGTCATAAAGTGTTTAACTCATTAAGATTGTGCTCAATGAATTCCTCGAATAAAGACCTCTCTTGAAACCATGACACATCTTTGATGACCATGTTTAGTTGAGGTAGGAGTGTCTTCCAGCATAGAATAGCACTCCCCTTCAGTTTAAATATTGTCATGCAGAATTTCAGGTTGGAGGTGTAATCACGAAGTGCGAAGCACATCACCATACTATTAAACCATGCCTCGACAACTAATCTGTCCATGGCACCCATGAACTTAGGAAAGTTCACTTTCTCGATTTCTCTGTGTATGATAGCACTACCAAACATAGCACGTTGTGAACCCTCATTTGTTACATACACTCTTCCCTCATCTCGATATAAGCAGTTAATAAATGCCTTGTACATCGTCTGGAAGGATCTCATCATACCTACCACATCTCCCACATCAACTTTCTCTTGTTCAACATTTTTCTCATCTTCATGGGGGTTAAACATTTCTAGCGTTGATACTATCGGAGGTGTCACACCTCTTCCTATAACACCACGTTGTCTACTTCCTTTGCATCCTCTAACCATGATTACCCGCAAAAACAATTTCAAATTTTTATTAGCGATCTAATTCAATCATTTAGTTTAACACAGTGGAAGGCGTAATGATCCAAATGTCGTAGGGTTGAACCCGCTCAGATACCATATGTAAAATCCCCTCTGTTATGGCATAAAAGTAAGTGGGTACAATAGTGATATTTTTATTTTCTTTTATTTTTTAAAGGAAAACAACAAGAACAAATGTTACTCAACATTAACATAGTTCAATAATTCACATTCTATTAATTCATCTCATTGCACCACTAGATTTAGATAAAACTTCAATGTATTAAGGATATGCCAAAGAACATAATATAACATACCATGTCTACCTACCCAACCTATCCTGCAAGGTTAGGACCTCCAAGACACATAATCAACACTCAATTCTAGGATTCATCCGATTGATTTTGACCATTTAAGGACTTAATACTGGCGATTTCTCTGGGGAACAAGGAAGCATCTAATTCCCATACCCAAACTCAATTATAGACTCAATATTAAATAACAGTAAAGTACTTAATCATAATGCAAATTTAAGTATTCAATCCTCAAATATTAGACAAATTTTCCTTCACTAATTTTTTACAATAACATTAGTTAAACATCATCTAGATAATATCCCACCTCTTTAGAATTTGTCATATAATTACCATGAAATATATAAAAAAAATATTATCCCGCACCATTTAACAACATCTCTTCTATCAATGAATTTGCAAGCATCAATTATTATTATGTATTATAACACTCCTCTATTGTAAAACCAAGTAGATAGATACTATGAGTTAGCATAATATATATGTATTGAAAGAGAAAGGAAGAGAAGAGAAAATCTCTCAAACACTTAGAGGATCTAGAAGCCTATTTTGTACCTTCTAAACTAAAAAAACATTGTGAATGTCTCTCCTAAGAAGGAGTTAATATTTTGTAAGAGACCCAAAGTTTCTCCTCTTGGTGTCACTGTGCAAAAACATCTAGAGCCAACTTGAGAAGAGAACAGACGGGCTCCTTGAAGGCCCAAATTTCAAAATAAACAATGCTCGGTGTGTAGACAGGCCACACAATCGGGTAGAGGCCCTAAATTTTGAAAGAACGAAGCTCACAAGAGAAAGTGAGAACTTACATAGGGGCACAACAGTGTGTAGGAGATCAATTGAAATCCATAGATTAGGAGGGATACGTAAGTGCTCACTAGATTTCACTTAAAACAGTGGCAAAGCTCAGGGGAAAACAAAAGCGTGTGTAGGTTTCAAGTGAGAAAATCAAGAGTGTGAAATCTCTTTGAAGAAACAGTGGATGAGATTCGATCGTGAGGAGTCGAAATATCCGCAACCATCCTATCATACTAGAGTATCACACCCATTAACCGCAACACCTTAAAGCTTCGTCACTTCGGTTGATCTTAGTTGTTGGTATTAAAAGAGCCCCGAAGCCCAAAGTTGCAGAGATAAACCACACCATAGATTGGTGACATAATGTGATTCGTTGGATCCTCAAGGGTTTAGAAAATTTGGCGAGTTTGGTTTGTAACTGTCTAAGGGTTAAGAAACCCCAAAGCTCCAAACTCCCAAAGTAACTTACACTCATGGATCTGGTGGTCAAATGAGGGTCGTAGATATCCAAGCCTTCATCCTTCGAAAGTTCAGTAGTTCGACACTCCTACGAAATTAATTCATTGTTTCAAAAGTTGAGGGACTCCTAGAGTACTGAATTCTAGAGTGGACGTAAACCCTTAATCAAGGGGAGTATAAGAAACTAGATCCCCAAGCCCTTATACAGTTCGACGATCCGGGTGAAATATTTTAAAGTTATGAAAGAGGAGAAACCTCGAAGCTCTGAAGTCTCAAAGTAAATGAAAACTATGGATCTAGTGAGATAACGAGGACCGTAAGATCTCTGAGTCTTCTTCCTAGGGAAGTTCGGTATTTCGATGCTCCAACAGAAATGAGTCAAATATGTTAAAATTTAAGGAACTCTTGGAGTCTAGAATTCCGAAGTAAATCATGATCGTTGTCAACGGTTAAACAAGATCTGTCAGAACTGTGGGGTTTTACCTTTGCTATTTTAGAGGTAAGGTGAGTTGGAGTCACAAAACTTCTGAAGCCCTAAGTTGTGGAGTATATCTCCACTGTATATTCTCACATGAGGAGAACATCTACTAGTCATTCAGTTAAGTTCCTAATTGTTGACAAAGGAAAAAGGAGGGATAGTGTTAATCTACAGTTGTCGGTCAACTCCACTTATGACCGAATTCGGCTGGTAATCACTTCAGGTTAACAAGAGTGTTGTAGTTGAAGAAATATCTGGAGAGTCGAAGGTCTAGAATTCTGAATAAATCCTTGGGTGGAAACACTAGATTCCAAAATGCGGTCACATGCATAACTTGTCAAGGTAAAAGGACTAGAGCCTAAGGTTTAAACAATCCTAGACTCCCAAAAGGAAGTAGGAAAAACATAGCGATCCAGGCATCCCATGATCCAGAAATTTGTTGGTTTAGAATACAAATACACAGATACTCCACACTACTAAGAACTTCGAATTTATCAACAATCAACAAAGAATAAATGATAAATTCATATTTAACAAAATTCAACAGAGGTCTAATACGAATGAAATTGGAATGTCAAAAAATTCAACAGATATTTCCACGATAGAAAAATTCAATTTTGGAGTATAATTCAATAGAGAACTCACGAATATGAAATTTGTACTTAATTCCAAAATTTACCAATGAATGACACATTATTTAATTCTCTAAATAATCTCAATCAAAAAACTTCGATCATGCGAACTTTAGTAGGGATGAAAATGCAAATATTTAAAACATAGACCATACACAATATGAATTCAAATTTAGAATGAGGATTAAACTGCTCAAATTTAGAGTTCGGAAAACGTCTGAAATTACAACGAATATTAAAATATAAACATTGTAACTATCATTCAATTGGTAGCAATTGTAACAATTGGCATTCAGTCTTTCTAGTGATTCCACAATGACCCTATCAATCTATTATCCTAATACACTTGTAATAGAAATAATTCATAATATAAAACACCAGTACCAATGGAAGTTGTGTAATGAAGATGCCCTTCAAAATCTTGTGGTCCTTCCTTAGTTTAAGTTCTAATCACAAATACTTTACTGGTACCTCCCAGTGAATGTTATGGGTACTCGTCTTCCCCCATAGCTCCCGAGCCACAAAGGGTCCAAGCAAAAAACCAGAAAACAATAGCTTCCAGGATTTCCTCACAAGGAAGAGCTTCCACTCTTCTCACAAGCATGGAGTCCCAACTCTCATAAGTAAAACACAGTCAATTTAAAATTTGGCAGCATAACAATGCTCCCAAGGTCATATCCATTTCCTTTCTACTTCATTAGTTTTATATAAAACTTCATCACTCACACCTGTCCTCATGCTCAAATAATTGACTTTTATTAATTTAATTAAAGGATTATTCACCCACTACATGTGTCACACTCTTCCTAGGTTGCAAAAGTAATTTCTCCTTTTTATTTTATTGAAAATCCATTTTCCCTCACATTCTCCAATGTGTTCCTATTTTTCCTCTTAGTTGTCTCTTAGTTCCCCAATCCCTCAATTAATGAGTGTTTCCTAACTAGATATTAGTTAGAGTTGGATTGGGAGTCTTCTTCTAGTTAGACTAGTGGTAGGTTGACTCAATATTCTATTATATGTACACCCATTCTCTCAAGTTATTATTTATTTCTAATTAAAAATCTATTTTTATTAATTTCATGCTCACACATGCATTTGATCAAATCTTTAGATTTACTTACTTTTTCCTAGAACTTGATTTATCTCAATTATTTTAATATTTTATTATTTTTAATTAGTCCCCAATATTAAAATTAGACTTTGTCTTAGTCTTAGACTCTTGTTAGGATTTTCAATTTAATAAATTTATCGTTTACCTAATATTTAATCCAACAAGGTCTAATCATTTCAATGTTTTCTATGCCTCCTAGATTTATCGACTCAATTTTAGTTACATGTCATGCCCTTCAAGACACGCCTCTATTCTCCAAGGGTGACACTCATACTTTAATTGTTTTGGAAGTTTTTCCGACCCTTTGGAGTCAAAACTCCATTCGTTCGACCTTGTGAAAGACTAAGGGCTTCTAAGGAATGAGGACTCCACCTTATTTCATGCTCCTTAGAAATATTCATCAGTGCTTGTCTCAGTCTTCCCTCATGACATCGTGAGCCACTCAAACTAGGTAATCATTAACCTACAGTTCTGGTCATGGTGGGAGTGCTAGTAGGTTGTGACATGAACGCTTCCAGATCTCTCCCTCAATGTCTAGTTTCTTTGCATGGCCCCTCTACTCCTTATGAAAGTCGTATTAGCAAGCATATTCAAGCCTGCATCCACTGATAAAAACACTGTCAATAATTCCATATACATAAATCATACTAAAACCAATCATACATCATATGTGCGTAAAATGAAGTACTCAATAAATACAATCCACTCCCTGACTCAATTCGGAGTACAATGGTGTCCATCAATTCCATAGACATCCTTAACCTATCATGTGTCCTGCACACTCAGGATGACTCGTCAAATAGCATATATCAATTTATATTCATCAGATTAACAATAAGTTACAATACATCATCATCATCATATATAACCCATAAGAAAAACGAAATCATAATATACCATAACTGAATCACTTGTATGCAAGTTTCCTTAAAGAATAAGTCAATAAAAGTGTGCTCAGTAGAGCGGGATGTTAGAGTTACCAACAAACCCAAAATTATGCTCTAATACCACATTGTAACGTACCCATCCCCAAACAGAGTCATGCCACATAAAATGAATTCTCTATAACCAATTCCACCCATGGAAGTAATTCATTGGGACAAGTTGTGCATGCAACAACCTTATGCCATGCATGACAACTGCTCCCATTTATGCGCGCAACAATTGTTTCTTATTTGAATGCACACAACAAATGTTTCCTAGTGTATATCAATTGAAGCCTCACACCTAAATATTGTTTCCATTGCTACTAAAATCGACTAACAAGTAACATCTATTAACCACCATGCCCTGTATATGAAACAATTATGAAGAACTAACATTAACATGGAAAATCATGCATAATTACATACAGTTTTAGAAATTTTTTATTAATATAAACATACACATGATAAACAACATATGAACACACATAAAAGAACACTTATAATCTTCTATAATTCACTAACTTCATCCAGACCTCAGACATTCCTCTGAGTCATATAATCTACTTCTCATACACTCTGAATAGTAGGTCACCCCTGATTTAGGGCTATCACTCCACCAAGGAAAAGGTTACCTCAGCCAAACGAAGGTCTAAAAAATAGCATAGTAAGAAATATACCCAAGTTCACACTCCAAAAGTAGTTTTTGTCTTATAGCCTTTGATTCCCCATAGTCTTTCCCATTGAAGGAAATTTACCCCCTTCTCTGCTCCATAGTCCTTCGGGTTGTCCCACTTCCCTTCTAGGGCTTCAAAAACAATCCAACTAGGAAGTCGCAGAGCTCTATAGCACTTGTAACACAAGGTGTATTAGAGAGTTACAATACCTCCTATCCCAGCGCACAATACAATCTATTCCAAACAATTCTCTCACCCAAAGAGATTGCACCACATGCCTAACAACCTGCTTATTTACCCCAATCCACCAAGGATTTACTTGGCAATAATCAACTTCAACCTCTTCTTACACTCTCTACCCAAGGTATGGATGATGCCTATAAGAATAGGTGAATCATTAGAAACATAATGGAAATTACACTAAATTTCCTACATTATATTTTCATGTTCCTATTGTAACATCGAGTTCCACTGCTCACATTTAATACTCTAACTTATTCTTTGAGAACACTTACAAGAAAGTGATCTAGATAAAATATGGTACATTATGATTATCGGTTTTGGTTTATGTGTTTATGCTATGATTTAGAACTGAAATTGATATGTTATTGATATTGATGTATATCATTGATAGGTATTATGATGAGGCTTCTCGAGTGTGCAAGAAAAGTTACATGGTGAGGATGTGGATGGCATCAAAATACTTCCTTAGACTCCAGATTGAGTTAGAGAGTGGACTAGTGGCTTTGATTATGAGTACTTGATTTATTACACATGTGTTATATGATGATTTCAGTTATGGATTTCATGTATATGAGTAATTTATATTATCTTTTTCAGTTGATGGAGGCATGGTGACACTTGGTAATCCGACTCACATATGGAGTATAGGGATCATACACAAATATTAGATGGATGAGGGAGAGGAGTAGAAACATCCCTGTTACATCCTACTAGAACTCTAGTTGTGACCTGAACTAAAGGTTAACGACTACCTTGTTCCGAGAGGTCCATGATCCCATGAGGGCTGACTAAGACATTCACTCACAAAAATTTATGAGGTGCACAAAATAAGGTGGATTTCTTATTCCTTGGTAAGCCCTTAGTATCACACAAAGTCAAAAAGTGGAGTATCGAATCCAAGCATCAGACAACTTCCAAAATAAGTCAATGGTGAGTAGCACACTTGGAGCACAAAGGTGCGTCTTGAAGGGAACGTCGCATAAATAAATCTTTGAGTCAATAATAATCTATAATACCTTAGAAAAACAAAATGAATACTTATAATTGAATAGAAGAGGAATTAAATTAAAAAAAATTATAAACTGGAATTATAATTTATTCAAAGCCTAAAATTTGTATGCCAAATGAAACTTTATAGAAATGGGTATAAGGGACTTAGACTAAACTAAACTATTATGGAGAGAATAAAATATTATAACATGTGCACAATGTGTGCATGAAATTTAATAAAAGAAATTTCTAACTAAAAAAAATGGTTTTCATGAGAGAAGGGGTTGTCAACATACAATTAGAATCCTAAGTCAATGTGGAGTCTAAAGTCTAACTAAAAGAAGAATCCTAATTAAACTCCAATTGTAAATTATTTAGGAGATGTAATAAAGGAGAAATTGGGGAACTAAGGGACAACTACGAGAAAATATAGGAAGTAATTGTGGGTGTGATGGAAATGGAATAATTATTTTTATTAAAAAAATGAATTAAACATGTGCAACTTGGGGAAAGTGTGACATGTGTTGGGGTTGAATAATCTCTATTTAAATTATTAAAAATCACTTACTTGTGCATGATATGACAAGTGTCAAGGAGAAATCTCTTATAAAAAGAATGGAGAAGTAAGAGGAAGGTACCCTATTGTTGGATGAATAAAAGGTTGTTAAAATTTATATTGACTAAGTTTTCTTGTGTGAGTTGAACTGCAAGATTGTGCAGGAGGTGGAAGCCTCTCCTTGCCAGGACAAGCTTGTGCTAGTTTGGATCTGAATTTCTATGTCCTTTTCATCTTGAGGAGATAAGGGAAAATAAGTGTATCCCTAGTGTTCGTTGGGAGGTACCATTGAATTCTATTGTTTAGAAAGCAAGAAGAGGCATTGCGCAAGACAAGATGAAGGAACAACACCACAACAATTTATCTTATGGTTACGATATTTGAGCAAATTGATAATTCCATTGTTAAACTGATTTATTGTGGGTAACACTATCGATTCTAAATTTTTTACAGCTCATATCATAGTTTGTAATCTTGGTGATATATTTATTCTTGGAGCGTATGTTCAATAGATTATTGAAATATTCGATTTAGATAGATCTCTATTAACTTCAACCATTATTGCTATATTGTCTCTTTGTGAATGAAATGTCTTTAATACTAGAGTTGTTGTCTTGTTTTGTGAATGAAATTTGTTTAATCCTAGAGTTGTTTTCCTATATATATATTTGTTACGCTATGCTTGAATAGTTTACGCCAAACTATTGTTAAATGTGAAATTGAAATGGAAAAACTAGTGTTTATGCAAACATGTTGTTATTTGTGAAATCAAAAGGGAAAGATTGTGTTATGTAAAATTGGTGAAAAATGGTGTTTATGCAAAACTAGTGTTAAATGTTAAATGAAATAGCAAGTTATATCAAGACTAGTAATAAAGATGATCTAAGATGATGTGGAAACGAGAATTTCGGGCTTTAGAAATTTTCTTATGTATTTCCTTGAACAATGATATCTCTAAACTATCATTCATTTGTTTTCTTTTTTTTTAAATCGATACCACCAATGTGCAATTAGAACCCAATGTCAATGATGGCTCTTACCCTAGCTATACATTTCCTTGGATTATGGAATTACTATATTAAAATTTTACCACCATGTTGACGTTGGAATAGTCACCCATGGAACCATTGTGGTCCTTGTTGCTAGGAAGGTTTTCAGATCTTAGGTGTGCTACGATTTTTACCTTCGGATCATCAGGTTATTTTTTCTAGATGACTTGTTTTATGACAATTTAGTTTTAAAACAAAATCTTTGCCTGAAGAAAATACATAATCGAGGAGCCACACAACTTCGAACAAATTTCCTTGGCTCGCTTAGTTAAATTGATAGTACTAAATTGAGGGTCATCACATGTATGCTTCTCAAACTCCTTTCCATTTCCATCATTTCTTCAATCGATGATGACCAGATTGTTGTCCTCCATATTTTGTTCAATGGAGTTTCTTTCCATGAAATCTTTCCTTTTTCGTTTCATGGATAGATCCTCCACCTTCACAGTTTATCTACTTAAGTCCTTCCTTGCTCATCTGGCAGTTTTAACCGCCTATGTGAAAGTGATTTTTGGTGTTCATTTCTCATATGAGGAAAATACATATTTGAAGTGTTGTGTGATAAAACATAAGCAAGAATAACAACAATTCATAAAATAGAGACAAGATCAACAACATGGCAGAAAAGGCTCACAAGCCAGCACTTAATTATTCACTCCAATGTTACATATTTATAGTACAATGGGTGATTCCACCTCATAGAGAGATTTTCTCTAGATCCTAAAATCATGCATGATGACTAGGCTAGGCATTCTTAACTAACTCATTAGTCATCAATTGAGGATATATTCCTAATATCCTAAATGAATAATACAAATATAGGTGACAATTTAGACTTAGTGATTAGTAAAGGTAAGCCATAGGCTAACAATCCCTCCCTCAATCACAAGTCTGATCAATAATACCAACAATAAATCATAAACTGGTATCAATTCCAAGTCTTCATAGTGAAACTCCTAAGCTAAGCCGCAATGAAGAACTGCCTGAAAAACCGCCAATCTGGATGCTGAACATGTTCATTTGAAATAAACTGGAAGAGAGCTGAGATATGGAAGTGAACAACTACAATATCTGAACATTCCCTGATTGCTTGACAATTTGATCATTTTGCCAAGTATTTTAGTTAGAATAATCTGACGTCTTCTGCTAATTGGTGAACATGTAGTTTCACCACTCGACTATCAGTGTATCACTAAAATTGCTCTCTGAATTTTTGGTTTGGGATTACCACTAACCAGTTGATACCATGTATCTGATGGTTTTTGGATAACCACTAACCAATATTGACACTTTTAGGTGTCCAACAACATCCCAATGTATCATGTGTATGATTCAATTGCATGTCATTGAACAATAATCCTGTCAAAGCCTGCCATCTCTGGAAAATCTCACTATGTAATCATGTGAGCCAAGATGCATGCAAATTGTTTACTTAATGTAAAGTCCAATATGATGAGAGCGAACCAAGAGAAGTGAATCAACTTCTAGTCTGACACATCCCTGAAAAATGCCTGACAACTCAATCAAATGCCAAGCTGCAGAAGGATCCTCTTGTCCTCTGCTAGGTCGAATGACCATCTATGTGAACCAAATGTTCACATCATTGCTCTCAAGATCAAAATCTATATGATTCAACTTAAACTTATTGAACCATAATTATGCCAAAGTCTGTCATCTACAGACCGAAGTTGCCCATTTGGAAAATTTCGGCAAATTTCATGCCCATTTGGCATACTTGATGTTTTTTGTTGTCGAAACGTTTTGTTTGACAACCATATTCAATTCCCCCCTTTTTCAGCTGAAAGGAGAGACCATAAGTGGTTTCATGAACCATATTCACTGGAATTTTGAATTCCCCCCCTTAAGGTGCATGAGAGTTACATCATTGTACTCCCCCCTTCTAGGCTCAAGAGAGTACCGTACTTATTTCATTTTGAGTACAACACAAAGTGGGAATGTAGAAAAAATCACATGTTATCTCATCTCGTGAGGGCCATGCTCGAAAGCTATGCCATAAGAGGACCACTTATGTGAGGTAAAAAAATGTTATGTGATACAATATTGGTCTTTACTTGAGATTGAA
>SNQJ01S0031419.1:51425-61600 GCA_010110895.2 Picea sitchensis
TCTCACAACAACCAGGTACTGATTATGGTAAAACTTTTTCTCCATTAGCAAGATTAGACACTGTAAGGACTCTATTGGCCATAGCAGCACAACACAAATGGAAAGTATACCATATGGATGTCAAGTCAACATTCCTGAATGGATTCTTAGAAGAAGAAGTCTATGTCGATCAACCGCCTGGATTTGAAGTCCAAGAGCACCCAGCCAAAGTATATCGGTTGAAGAAAGTCTTGTATGGATTAAAGAAAGCTCCAAGAGCTTGGTACAACAGAATTTACACTTATCTGATCAAAATTGGTTTTAGCAGAAGCCAAAATGAGCCAACTCTTTACACCAAAACATATTAGCTCGGTAAAATTCTAATTGTATGTTTATATGTTGATGACATGATTTACACAGGAAATCTTGAGTTAACAGATTTCAAACATGCCATGCAATCTGAGTTTGAGAAGATAGATCTTGGCATAATGAAATATTTTTTAGGGATTGATGTTAATCAATCACCCAAAGGAATTTTTGTCTGTCAGCAAAAGTATGCAGCAGACATCATCAAAATATTTCGCATGGAAGGATGCAATCCAGCAAAAACCCCTATACCACTAGGCACAAAATTGAGCAAAAATGGTGAAGGACCTATAGTGGACTCTACTTTATACAAAAGTTTAGTAGGCAGTTTGTTGTATCTTACAGCAACTAGGCCTCACATTATGTATGCAGCCAACCTTGTTTCCAGATTCATGGAATCACCAAAATATTCTCATTGGAAAACGACAAAACAAATTTTGAGATATGTTGCATGAACTCTCAATTTCAGTTTATGGGACACTAAATCTGATAGTAATCAACTCTCTGGTTACAAAGATAGTGACTTTGCAGGCAGCCTAGATGACAGTCAAATCACATCAGGATATGTTTTTCAAATGGGCATGAACCTGACTTCATGGGCATCAAAGAAGTAGCCAATTGTATCCATATCTTCTGTAGAGGCAGAGTATGTAGCTGCTACCTCAGCTTCTTTTCAAGCTGTGTGGCTGAGAAGATTATTGAAAGATATTTCACAAACATAAAAGGATCCAACTCCTATTTTCTGTGACAATACATCAACAATTTCTTTATCCAAGAACCATGTGTTTCACAAGAAAATTAAACACATTGACACTCGGTTTCATTTCATACGCGAGCTAGTCAATAATGGGGATATTGCACTACAATTTTGTGTTTCTCGAGATCATCTTGCTGATATCTTTACAAAGCCACTAGGAAAGTTAGTTTTTGATTTTTAGAGACAACACTTAGGCATAATCAGTGATGATGATTGTAACTGTTGAGTTTAAGAGGGAGTATTAAACATAGTGTAACCTCAATAGTCTGACTATACACTGCCAGCTGTACTGGACAACTGTACTTTCTATTTTTGTCTTGCTTGAGCCTATTTAGCTCAGCTATTTCCCTTTACATTGCATCTTCTTAGAAATTCTTCAGAACTTCATTTTTGTACTCTTCTTCATACATTTCAATATACTATTCTATTCTTTTCTCTTTGCATTTCTCTTTGCTTCACAATTTATCATAGTCGAGGTAGAGATAGGAAAGTAAATCGAAGCGCGCGTTTTCATATTGAAAGACGTGGGTTGGCAAACGAAAATGCCAGGAGTTTGAAAAGGATATTCGATTGATTTTCGAATACAAAGGCTTACCGTCCAACAAGATGAATTATTGGAGACAAAAGAATTCTTGTTTAACCTAAGTGTACATAACTTGAATGTTTCCATGTGTATCCTTTTCATTCAGATGAGTGAATTGACCGAAGTATCAGTTCTTCCTGTCAAGAATTATTGACATGTTTACCTACAATTGTAAGAAGAAGTAGTACTCTCCTTGTTACACTAGATCAAGGGATAGTGTGATACTGTAAAATTTTGTTGAGAGCAACTTACTGATTTATTGATAGGGTCGTGCCGTGAATATCTGGCATTATAACCGTTTCTGCTCACATTAACTTTGACTTCCTATGGAGTTATTAATAATTAGTAATGACCATTGTTCGAAAATTGTTGGCTTCTCCCTTGCATATTATTGTTGTCTGCAGGATTTTTGCCCATTTACCCTTCGTATTCTATAAGGTCTATAAGACTTCCTTACTTAGGATCAATTTGGAGATTTATGAATTTTGAAATAGAAAATTTAAATCTGAATTATATTAAGGGTTTGGGAACTTAAGAACTTGTTGGGTAAATTAGCTCAACACGATTTATACATTGTTACTTTAGTATAGGAAATTAAACAAAGAAATCTAATAATAAATATGTTTCCCTTTGTATCAAGTTCAATTTTAATTTAGATAGTGTGTATTAATATGAAGTGTATGGCTTAAGTTTATAGAAATAAGAAAAGTTGGAATGCTTTGCAAACTACCCTTGATTACCTAGCACTTATATATGTTCTTTCTATTTTTGTTGTATTCTCTTACTCAGTTATTTTCAATAAACAAAGGGTTGTTACATATGGTATTAAAGAAGAGTTCTATTATGTGGCATTGGGATTGTTATGATTTCAATGCAAATTCTAAATTAATGGTGTAATTACTAATATAAATTGAATTTTGTTTATGCATGTATCATGGTTAGAGGATGGAGAATGAGTAGACATCAGGGTGCAGGAGGAAGATGTATGCCTCCTCCAAGCACATCTACACCTGAGGGATCTGCTCCACAGTGAGAAGGGAAAACCACGGAGCAGGAGCAAGTTGCAGTGGGCGATGTCATGGGTATGATGAGGTATTTTCAGAGAATTTTAGAGGCATCGATAAATCTCCTTGATTATGATGAGGGAAGGGAGTCTGTACCCAATGAGGGTTCAAAATGCTATCGTGTAGTTAGTGGTAGTGTTCATAGAGAATTCGAGAAGGTAAAATTTTTTGAGTTCTTGGGTTCCACGAATGATTTAGCTGTCGAAGCTTGGTTGGTGAATATGAAAATTTGTTTCATATTGCGATATTATACCTCCAACATGAAGGTTTGCATGGAAGTCTTCCAAGTGAAATGGATTGTGTTTATTTGGTGGAAGACACTCTTACCACAACTGAATATGGCTATTGAAGAAGTTTCATGGGAATTGTTCGAGGATAGATTCCGGGAGAGGTATTTATCTCATGAGTTCATTGAGCACCAACTTAATGAATTCAACACTTTACGACAGGTAATTCACACAATACCTATGTATGAGGCTATATTTATAGAGTTTCTCAGATACACTCTACACCTAAACACTTAAAAGTTAAAGGTGAATAAATTTGTGTTTGGTCTCAACTACAACATTCATGCTAAGGTGAGAATTTTGATGCCTCATAATTTGCACGATGGAGTACATAAATATTTTATCACTGAAGAAGAGTAAAAAAATGGTGATCAAGGTAGGATCCTTTCTAGGAAGACATGACATTCACCACATAGAGTGTCACAACAACACACATCAGTTAGAGAAACTTCTTGGTACCATGATACACCCATAGGACCTGTATTTTCTACACCGTGAAGACATGATAACAATCAGATAACTCTATATAGAGTACCACCACAGTATCATCCATGTCGTCCTGAGTAGCAACAACAATATAGATCTATTCTATAAAACAGATCAAGACCTCAAAACCCTATACCAACAGATTCTTCCTCTGGAACTAGGAGCACCACCCCTAAGAACAGATGTTGGCCTTGTGGAGATCCACACTATCATAGAGATTTTCCTATTGAAAATAAAATAACTCTTGGATCAACGGGAAAGAAGATAATAGGATATCTAGGAAAGGCCCATAGGATTCATGTAGCGGTGAATACCCTCCAGGCCAAGCATCAGTCTACAGAGCTCGAGATGTCAGGTATGATAAAAAATCAACAATTTGTTATTTTGATAGATCTAGGAGCTACTGAGAGTTTTATTGCTAGTGTTTTGATCACAATAATTAAGGTGAAGGTAGTCAAACAAGACTAGTTTAGACATGTAGAAATGGCATCTGGAGCCAAGCAAAAAGTTGGAGGAAAGGTTAATGATTATACTATTAATTTAGGTGATTTCATCGCAAATGTAAAAATTTATGTCACAATATTAGGATCTTATGACGATGTGATTGGAATGGATTTATTAAAATTACATGATGGGTTACTTAACTGTAATATGAAAATATTAAGATTAATTGATGATTTGGGACAAACTAGAGTAATTATAGGGAGAAATCAAGGAGTATCACTAAGATTTATTTCTTCCCTACAATTACAGAAAAACATGTGCAAGGGCTGTAAGTTGTATGCCATGTTAGCACTTAATGAAAAATGTGATGTGGAAAGACTGGAAGACTTTCCAGTAGTATCGGAGTTTGCCGATGTTTTTCCCGAAGGTAGGGTTTGCCGCCAAATAGAGAATTGGAATTTACTATAGATATAAAACCTGGAACAAAACCAATTGAAAGAACACCATATCGGATGTCAACACCTAAATTGCAACAGTTAAATATGAAATTGGAGTTATTGGATTTAGTAATTCTACATCCAAGTGTATCATCGTGGGGTGTGCCAGTAATTTTTGTAATAAAGAAGGATGGATCATGGAGGCTTTGCATTGACAATCATCAAATATTGATGACTTATTTGATCAAATGAAGGGAGAAACAATGTTTTCAAAGATTGATTTGATATTGGGGTATCATCAATTGTGAATCAAAGATGAATAAATTCCTTAAACAATGCTTAAAACACGATTTGGACATTGTGAATTTATTGTATTACCATTTGGATTGACAAATTCCCCTGGTGTATTCATGAGTTTAATGAATGGGGTGTTCTGCGAATAATTGGACAAATTTGTACAGGTATTTATTGATGACATATTAATTTACTCACATAAAAAAGAGGACCATGATGAACATTTGAGATTAGTTTTATAGTGTTTAAGAGAAAACAAGTTGTATGGAAAGTTGTCATAGTCTTCTTTTTATTAGACGAATATTCACTATTTGGAACATATTATTTATGGAGAAGGTATCATTGTAGATCCAACGAAGGTAGAGGCTATTATGGAATGTCCAACACCGATGAACATGCAATAGGTACATAGTTTTATGGGATTAGCAGGTTACTATCAATGCTTCATCGAAGGATTTTGAAAAATAGCAAACCCAATTACGGAGTTGCAAAAGAAGAATAAGAAATTTGTATGGTCAAAAAAATGTGTTGAAGCATTTCAAAATCTTAAGTAATTATTAACAACAAAACTGATATTGAAGGTCTTTGATATGGACAAGGAATTCTTGGTATGCACAAACACATCCAAGGAAGGACTGGGTGGAGTAATGATGCAAGAAGGTCGAGTTATCGCATATATTTCAAGGAAATTAAGAAGACATGAACAGAATTATGCAACACACGATTTGGAATTATTAGCGATTGTATATGCCTTAATAGTTTGGAGACATTACCTTATTGGATGAAAATTCAAGTTGAAAACTAATCACAGTGGATTGCATCCCATTTTTACTTAGAGTCACCTGAACGTGTGGCAATGATGTTGGTCAGAAATTTTAAGTGAGTATGATTTTGAAATAACATACATTAAAGGAATAATTAACAGAGTAGCTGATGCATTGAGTCAGAGACACATTTTATCAATAATACCCCTAAAGAAAAATCTTCGGGAAAATATTTTATCATTACAGATTGATGACAACTGGTACAAGGATGTAAAAGACAATATAAGAAAAAATACCATGATGATACCTACATATGAGGGTTATTCTTTGGACAGTGATGGAATTTTAAGATATAATGGAAGAATTTATGTACCACCAAATGACAAAATGAGAAACTTGATTTTGAGTGAAGCTCATCGAGCGGTATATATGGCTCATCATGGAGTCACAAAGGTGAAGGAATATCTTAAACCACTATTATTTTGGAAAGGAATGAAAAATTATATAGTTAACTATGTGTGCCCTCGAGGGTGAAGAGCAATTGGAAATAGTGGAAATGTAAAGGAAGTTTGTTATGTGATGTTAAAAGTTCAAAACCCCCACCTTTTCTTGTTTGTTGCATAGTGGAAACCATAGAAAACCTAGAGTTTATAGTGGTAGCGGTTGGAATCGACCCCGTGTCACACGAGTACGAGCCCGACCCATTTGTCGATTCCACCAGACAAAAAAAACAAATCTGTGTGGTGAGATGTCTAGAATGTCAGCATGTGAAGGTTGAGAATAGACATCCAACGAGATTATTACAGCCACGTGTGATTCTTGAATCGAAATGGGAAGTCATATCGATGGATTTTGTTGTTGGATTTCCATTGACAGCTTGGAGACACATTTTGTTTTTTTAGTTATCGACACTTTGACGAGTAGTGCGTATTTTATCCCAGTTCATATGACATATCAAGAACGAGACATAGCTAGAATTTGTTTTAACTAAATTGTGATATTACATGGTGTAACGAGAAATATAATATCTGATCGAGGATCAATATTCACTAGATGTTTTTGGACTAGTTTCCAAGAGTCTTTGGGAACACAATTGAATATTAGTACAACATATCACCCTGAAACCGATGGAAAAAAAGAAAGAACGAATCAAATCCTAGAATATATGATTAAAATGTATGTGATGGATCAACAAAAACGATGGGAATCGTTTTTACCATTGGCATAATTTTTGTACAATAACAATTATCAGAGTACGATACAGATGGAACCTTTTGAGTTTCTATATGGATGACCGTGTAGGAAACCTTTGATATGGGATCGACTTGAGGATAGGGTATTGGTGGGACCATAAGTGATTCGGGACTTGGAGGATCAGATCCAATCCATAAGGAAAAGGATTAAGGAAGCGCAAGATTGACAAAAGAGTTATGCAGATGTGCATCGTATAAACTGTAGTTGTGAGGTTGGTAATAAAGTGTTTTTATGGGTGAATCCACATATGAGTTCGATTAATTTTGGAAAGGATGATAACCTCTCTCCAAGGTTTGTGGGATGATTCAAAGTTGTAGAAAATAAAGTACATGTGGCTTATCGAGTAGCCTTACCTAATTCTTTGAGGCGTACACACGATGTGTTTCATGTTTCAGTTTTACATCATTATATTTCATATCTGTCACATGTTATTGACTTGAGTTCATTCCAGGTATTCGATGAGGGTTCTCTCATAGCGGAGCCAATCTACATGTTGGACCATCACACTTGACAGATACTATGTCGATTGGTTGATCAAGTCAATGTATAGTGGGACAATTATAGTCCACACTCTGCTACTTCGAAGGACACATATGAAATGCATTAGCAATTTCCATATTTATTTCTGATATTTGATATATAGATTAGTAACAACTATATTTATTACTTTCATTTTTAAATTGTATAACTTCGGGATGAGTTTAAAAAAACAGGGGGTGTATGTAACATCTAGTTCAACTAATCACATTTCATACACTGATTTATTCTTTGAGGACAATTGTGAGCAAGTGGTCTCGTTAAAACATGGTACATTATGATTATCAATTTTGGTTTATGCGTTTATGATATGATTTATAATTGAAATTGATATTATCGATATTGATGTATAACATTGAAAGGTATTATGATGAGGTTTCCTGAGTGTGCAAGAAGCATGACATGATGAGGATGTTGATGGAATCGACATACTTCCTTAGACTCTGGATTGAGTTAGAGAGTGAACTATTTCCTTTGATTATGATTAGTTGATTTATTACGCATGTGTTATATGATGATTTCAGTTATGGATTTCATGTATATGAGTTATTAATGTTATCTTTGTGAGTGGATGCAGGAATGGTGACGCTTGTTAATCTGACTCAGATATGGAGTAGATGGATCATACATAGATATCATATGGATGAGGGAGAGGTGTGGCAACGTCCCTATCACAGCCTACTAGCACTCTTGTTGTGACTTGAACTGAAGGTTAACGACTACCTTGTTCCGATAGGTTCACGGTGCCATAAGGGAAGACTGACACTGAGGATTTATGAGGGGAATGTAATAAATAATATTCCTTATTCCTTAGTAATCCCTTAGTCTCATACAAGTTTGACAAGTAGAGTATAGACTCCAAGTTAGAAAAAATCCAAACTAAGTCAATGGCAAGTAGCACCCTTGGAGCATGGAGGTGTGTCTCAAAGGGCATGTCGCATAAATAAATATTTGAGTCAATAAATATCTAGAATACCTTAGAAAAACAAAAAGAATACTTAGAATTGAATAGAAGAGGAATTAAATTAAAAAGAAATTATAAACTGGAATTATAATTTAATCAAAGTCTAAAATTGTTATGCCATGAAAATTTATAGAAATGGGTCTAAGGGAATTAGGCTAAACTAAACTATTATAGGGAGAATAAAATATTATAACATGTGCACAATGTGTGCATGAAATTTAATAAAAAATAATCTAACTAAAATAATTTGTTTTCATGAGAGAAGGGGTTGTCAACATAGATTTAGAATCCTAAGTCAATATTAGTTATGAGACATAATAAAGGAGAAATTTGGGAACAAAGGGACAACTACGAGAAAATCTAGGAACTAATTGTGGGTGTGAGGGAAAATGCATAGTTATTTTTATTAAAAAAATGAATTAAACATGTTCAACTTGTGGAAATTTTGACATGTGTTGGGGGTGAATAATCTTGAATTAAATTATTAAAAATCACTTAATTGTGCATGAGATGAAAGAATGGAGAATTTTCTTATAAAAACAATGGAGAGGTAAGAGGAAGGTACCCTATAGCTGGATGAATGAAATGTTGTTATAATTTCTATTGACTAAGTTTTCTTGTGTGAGTTGGGTTGCAAACTTGTGCAATAGGTGGAAGGCTCTCCTTGCGAGGACAAACTTGTGCTATTTTGGATCTGAATTGCAGCTAAGGGATAAGGGGAAGAAAAGTACCCATAGTATTGGTTGGTTGGGAGTTACCAGTGAAATCTATTGATTAGCGATCGAAGAGGCATTTCACAAGACAGGATGAAAGATCAACAACACAACAATTTATCTTCTTTCTATGGTATTTGAGCAAATTCATAATTCCATTGTTAAATTGATTTATTATGGGTAACGCTATTGAATCTGAATTTGTTACAGTTCATATAGCAGTTTTTAATCTCAGCGATAGATTTACTCTTGGAGAGAATGTTCAATAGATTATTGAAATAATCGATCTATATAGATCTCTATTAACTTCAACCATTATTGCTATATTGTATTGAAATTTTGTTACGCTTTGCTTGAATAGTTTACGCCAAACTGATGTTAAATGTGAAATCGAAATGGAAAAAATGGTGTTTATGAAAAATTTAGTTATTTGTGAAATCAAAAGGGAAAGACTGGTGTTATGTAAAATTGCTGAAAACTGGTGTTTATGCAAAAATGGTGTTAAACGTTAAACGAAATGCCAATTTATGTCAAGACTAGTAATGAAGATGATCCAGAAAAGGGAATTTCAGGCTTTAATTTTTTTTTTTGAGTATTTCGTTCAACAGTGATATCTCTGTACTATGAACCTTTGTTTAAAAAAAAAATCGATACCACCAATTTGCTATTAGAACCCGATGTCGTGCTGGATCAGGCGCATCTAATTACAAATTGCCCACAGATAAAAAAAAAGGAAAGAACCCCAAACAGTTTATATTTCAGCAATTAAAACAGAGTACATCCATTACAAAAACAGAGTATCAACAGCTGCTTCAGAAAACAGAGTATGCAACATTCATTCATTATAGAAAAACAGAGCACTCAGCAACTGCGTGCATTTACAAAACAGAGTATTTTTCTAGAGATGGGAGAAGCTTCACGAAATACACTAACTGGCAGAAGAGACGAGATACATAGAAGAATGTAGAAGAAGGAGGGAAGAATTAAATGCGGGAGCTGTGAGAGTTGTTGAGAAATTTATGGCAGGGGAGATTAATAAGTCTGGAGATCCACGTCACCAACACTCCCCCTTAATCTTCACTGCCATGTATGTCTGCAATACTAATCTCCTCCCGGAGATGCTCAAAAACATTCTTTGCAAGCGGCTTTGTGAAAATGTCTGCTAGCTGTTCTTTGGACCTACAAAACTCAAGATATATGTCACCATTGTTTACCAATTCTCGAATGAAATGGTATCGTCTATCAA
>SNQJ01S0031419.1:64369-74964 GCA_010110895.2 Picea sitchensis
TGGAACTCTCTTGTGCTACATTGCATGTTATCAATATGGTGTTTTCTTCACCATTGTTGGGTTGGTTTTCATTTGTAAAATGTGCCTTTTGCTTATTCATGTCATATTGTTTTTTCCTACATTCTGATGCATAATGCCCAAATGTTTTGCAATAATGGCATTGGATGTTAGATTTATCATACCTTTCAGCTTGATGATGACTATGAGAATGGTTGCTCCCCCTTTAATCTTTGCTCATGTGACAAGAGTGATCTCATTAATTCATCTATTGATAGCTGAGTGAGATCTTTGGATTCCTCAATGGCTATTACAACTGGATCAAACTTTGTAGGTAAGCTTCTAAGTATTTTCTCTACAACCTTTTGATCTTCAACGGTTTCTCCATATGATCTAAGCAGATTTATTATTTCCATTGCATGAGTGAAGAATGAATCTATTGAATCTGTATCCTTCATTTGTAAGTTTTCAAAATCCCTTCTAAGCATTTGTAATTTTGTTGTTTTTACCTTGCTTGTGCCTTGGTATGTTGTTTGCAAACTTTCTCATGCCTGTTTTGATCTTGTAGCAGCAGCTACTTTAGGAAAAATTGATTCCTCCATTGCCTGTTGAATAAAAAACAATGCTTTGGAATCCTTCTTCTTATTTTCCTTCAACAAATCCTTCTCAGCTTGTGAAAGAGCCTAATAAGCTTGCTGGTCTGCTGGTTCAGGAAACCCATTTTCAACCAAATCCCAAACATCCTGGGAACAAAACAGGGTTTTCATTCTGATACTCCAGTAGTCATAATTTTTGCCATTAAAAATTGGAATCTGGGGTTGTAAAATGCTTCGAGTTGCACCTGCCATGATTTTTTTTAAATAAAATTTGCGTTATTTTACTGTTCTTCCTCTATTTCCTTTTCCAATCTTTGTCTTCTGCAGTCAGCAAGCAATGCAAAAACAATGGGCTCTTTCTGAGGAATTGCTTGTGCGTAGGCTTTGCCCGAACTAGCGTCCAACAACTGTTGTGTCAAGATATCTGCTTCGCTGCGTCTCTCATCCAGGAAGTCATAAGTTCCTCAGCTTTCTTCACGTTTGCTCTGGGATTCATCTATCTCGACTTGGCTCTCGGTTCCTCGAGAAACCCTCGACTGTACTCCCCCTCTAGCACTTCACGTATCGACCCAAATGGGTAACCCACAACCAGATTCTCCTTGTCTCTTTGTGTGCAGGCACCTTCGACCGGGTCTCCCTGAGCTCTCTGCACTCGGGCACTCTCGACTCGGCCCTTCCTCAGCTCACTGTGTGCGAGTACCGTCGACTCGGCTCTTCCACAGCTCACTGCGTGCGGTTACCTTGGACTCGGCTTCAGAATCTGAGGAGGAGGAGGACACGGCTCTGATACCACTTTGCTGGATCAGACGCATCTAATTACAAATTGCCCACAGATAAAAAAAAAGGAAAGAACCCCAAACAGTTTATATTTCAGCAATTAAAACAGAGTACATCCATTACAAAAACAGAGTATCAGCAGCTGCGTCAGAAAACAGAGTATGCATCATTCATTCATTACAGAAAAACAGAGCACTCAGCAGTTGCGTGCATTTACAAAACAAAGTATTTTTCTAGAGACGGGAGAAGCTTCACGAAATACACTAACTGGCAGAAGAGACCAGATACATAGAAGAATGTAGAAGGAGGGAAGAATTAAATGCGGGAGCTGTGAGAGTTGTTGAGAAATTTATGGCAGGGGAGATTAATAAGTTTGGAGATCCACGTCACCAACATGTCCATGATGGCTCTTACCCTCGCTATCTGTTCCGTGGATTCTGGAATTACTATATTAAACTTTTCCCAGCATGTTGACGTTGGAACAGTCACCCATGGCACCATTGCGGTCCCTGTTGCCAGGAAGGTTTTCTGATTTTAGGCGTGCTCCGTTTTTTACCTTCGGATCATGAGGTTATTTTATCTAAATGGATTGTTTCATGCCAGTTTAGTTTAAAAAGAAATACTTTCCTCAAGAAAATATATAATCGAATAGCCACACAGCCTCGAATGGATTTCCTTAGTTAAATCAATAGTACTAAACTAAGGTTCATCGCATGCATGCTTCTTAACTTCCTTTCCATTTCCCTCATTGCCTCAATCAAGGATGAACGGATTGTTGTTGTCCATATTTTGTTCGCTAGAGCTGCTTTCCACGGAATCCTTGTTCATTTCATGGATAGATCTTCCACCTTCACAGTTTATCCAGTTAAATCCTTCCTTGTTCATCTCGTAGTTTTAACCATCGGTGGGAAAGCGATCTGTGGTGTTCATTTCTCATTCTCATATGAGGAAAACACATATTTGATGCGTTGTGTTAGTGTTGATTACTTATTACGCCGGACGTATATTTATTGGAGATCAGATTTATTGTTGATAACTTTTTTGCATTTATAAATGCATCACCTACTTTTTAACATTTACTTAATTATATTAAAAAATTAATGTAATATCATATGATTACCACGTTTAAAATGATTAACTTTTGAAAATTTTCAGAGTTTAATTATCTAGCTCAGTTAAAATTTCATTATCTAGCTAAGTTTTATTTTAAAATGAGAATTTTTTATCAACAGTAACTCTTTCGAGGTTCACCAGCCGCTAATTAGCCGCTGTGCTAGTTAACATATAGAGGACCTTTCTTCTACATATACTCGAGCCCGTTGATTTGACTTAAGAGTAAAGTAAGTGGTTAATCAAGTACCTCTCCTCCTGCATGCGATTGTGATACTACATATACTCGAGCCCGTTGATTTGACTTAAGAGTAAAGTAAGTGGTTAATCAAGTACCTCTCCTCCTGCATGCGATTGTGATAAAAAATCAGATCGCTATATTTCCTGTGCGACTAGCTTCTTCGATTGAACCCACTATCTCGACGACATATAGAGTACTGCAGAGTTCTAGTTATGAATGCGTGCAACGCCTTGGCCAACTTCCTTGTGTGAAGAAGGCATGTTGATACTCCTGGGTGGGAGAGCTCCAACATCGTGGATCATTGCACCAATACTGATTATAATATTGGAAAATGTTGTGTCTGTATGTGACTTAGGTGAGGACTGGTTATCTTTGAAACAAAGAAACGATCGTATCCTCTTATGACCTAATAAATAGGTCAAACCAGAATCACGTTCTACGACATTCTTCTCTATGCACCGCAAGTTGAGGTAGAGATAGGAACGTAAATTGAAGCGCGTCTTTGCGTCTTGCAAGATGTGGGTTGGCGAACGAAACTCTCAGTAGTTTGAACAGGATTTTCGATTGATTTCCGAATTGTAAGGCTTGCCCTCCAGCAAGATGAATTATTTGAGCCGAAATAATTCTTGTTTAACCTAAGTGTAGATAGCTTGAATGTTCCCATATGTATCCTTCTCATTCAAATGAGTAAATTAACGGAAGTATAAGTACTTCCTGGCGGGCATTGTTGACATGTTTACCTACACTTGTAAGAAGAAGAAATACGCTCCTCATTACACCAGATCAAGGGATAGCATGATACTGTAAACTTTTGTTGAGAGCAACTTCCTGATTTATTGATAGGGTCGTGCCGTGAATATCTGGCATTATAACCGTTGATTCTCACGTTAACTTTGACCTCCAGTGGCATTATTAATATTTAGTAATAACCGTTGTTCGACAATTGTTGGATTCTCCCATGCATCTGATTGTTGTCTGCGGGATTTTACCCCATTTACCCTTTGTATTCTACCAGGTCTATAAGACTTCCTTACTTACTATCAATTTGGATATTTCTGGGTTTTTAAACAGAAAATTTAAATTGGAATTATAACAATGGTTTAGGAACTTAATAATTGGTTGGGTAAATTCCCTCATCATGATTTTATACATTATGACTTTATTATAGGAAATTAAACAAAGAAATATAATAATAAATATGTTTCCCTTTGTATCAAATTGAATTTTAAGTTAGATAGTGTGTACTAATATGAACTTTATGGATTAATTTTATAGAAATAAGAAAAGTTTTCATGCTTTGCAAACTACCCTTGATTACCTAGAACGTATATGTATTCTTTATATTTTCGTTGTATTCTCTTATGTTCAATAAACGGAGGGTCGTTACATATCTTGACACTTGTCATTTTAGTAAATGCCTTTGACTACACTTGGTAATTCGTTTTTCTCGCTTAGGAACTTAAGAAAAATTATAGCATAAAGCTTATGACTTAGGGATAATATTATTTCATTCCTTGACTTAAGTCCCTTTGACTTACCCCATTTCATTCTAGTGGAGTCCTATTCCCATATATTCTCTTTTATGACTTCGTCTGTAGTAGTGATGTATTAATAAAAATGAATGTGAATACATAATATATTTTTTAGGCTTGTTGGGTTAATCAAACAAGTACTTCAACCTCAAATATATATATATATATATATATATATATACAAAGGAACTATGTCCCAAAACATCTCGCTAAACCATCCTATAAGCATATGTACATTTACAACTTGGGGTTCAGGCTAGGGGCATTAAAAATAGAACATATGAAGTTTGATCATGGGATATATTATTGCTTGAGATGTTCCTAATTGTTAACAGAAACGATGCCAAGGATCTTTCAAGCCAAAACTCAAAAATAGGTTTTAAAGCTACCTTTGTTTATAAAGGGAGATATGCATAATTACTCTTTTCTCGCAGCTCATTAACATTGTAGACAACACAATTGGACTTTCCTGTGACTAACAGGGGCAATTTATGTTATGTTGTACTAGAATTTATGGAATCAAGAATGAGTGACTATGTAGAAAGCGAGGAGGATAGGTAAGGTATCCAATTTGGAGATCTTGCTAGGCGTAGGTGGAGAATAACATACTGAGCATCAAAGAATTAAGTAATTTCCACAATTATGCATTCAAATAGAAATAACATACATTTCAGACAATGAATTTTCCAATACATTCATATAAAAGATACTTTACAAAAATATGAATAATTTAAACAATACATGAATCAAGGTTGGTCAATTACATGAAATCAATCTCATTCATCAAAAATACACATTTACAACATAGCTGGGCCAAAAAGTTGTTACTAATTTTTTTTATTGATAATCCGAGTATATTACAGATCAGATGGAAGTTGGATCAATTAGAATGGAGAAGAAAGAGAGGTGGGATTTACAACCTAATACAACAAAACATAGATGATTCCCTATCAGCCTCATTGCTACCCTCTCCTAATATGTCTTTCTATTGGAGTTGGATTGATCTCTTGACTTTGAGGTTTAGAGACTCTTTCTCTCTCTATCTGTTGATAATGAGAGAATGAGTCTGCTAGCTTATTTATACCTTCTCCTTTTAAGAAAAACACTTCTTTCATATTGGAACCACCTAAAAAATTCTTTGTTTATTCATTGTTAACTGCTCTAGAGACATGCATCACTTCAATAGTTGTGACCTCATCAGATTCTGAATGTGTGAAAAAATTGATGACATCATCCATGTATAACAAACACATGGAAACTTGTCAACAGTCCAAGTGGATGCCCTGGTGGCATGGTTGACTGGCCCTATACAATATGGTTAGTCCACATGTCTCCCTGTCATCAATAACGTCTTTCTGGTGCTTGCATGAAAAACACTAATTATACAATGGTTACCTTCTATGTGTCTAGCCATGTCATATCTAGGTGGAATCTCTATCTAGATCACCCTGCATATAGGCGTGGGGTATGTATTTGAGAGCTCGAGTTATGAGATACCATTGGTGGTATCGCATGAGCACATGAGTGGTTTTCCAATAACAAAAGGACATGCAAAACCAATATACATTAAACATGTAACAAGACCTAAAACCACCCTTGCCATGCCTAAATATCATTAAAGTGCGAGAAAGTTCCAGATGCAATGTGAGTTGTATGTCATTGATCTCGTGAGGTGGGACACACTTAGAAGATTTGTCGTTAATTTCTTTCAATTGACAATGTACATGGAGATTTTGACCCTTATCACTTGGTCATAGCGAGTGGTTATCGATCTAAGCCCCTCAAACTAGTGTGCAATCATATGTGTGTGCCATTTAATCCCATAAAGGCTTGATTAAACTCTTTTTGTAGAATTTATCCATAGATCCTTCTTTTACCACTTTTCCCATTGAATAAAATGATTTTTAAAGAATAATATTTCTATTTGTGTGGCTCCAATGGTCTTCTTTCTTAGAATATCAACTCTATAGCTAGAAATTCCTTTGAACGAGTGGTGGAAAAGAAAAAATTAATCCTTGTACTAACATTGGCTCCAACAGGGAGAAAATATCTCTACGATGTGATGAGAACAATAGACTAGTCGCCTTATCCATTGGGACATGGATTCTGTAGTTTCCATCCTTGAATGAATATTCTTTCTCTGTGTACGGACAATTTTTCCTTTCTACTCAACAACTTAACATAATGGTCTAGATTTTATTTGCAAAATAAAATAAATGAAAGTACATAACTTCAACTAAAACCAAATTGAAAATAAAGAATATAAAACTAAACTAACATAATACAAGTGGATTACACTAAGATATCATCATTGTAAGAAATTCTTGAGAAACCTCCCTTTCATAGGGGCTCCCCACAAATCATCATTTAGCTAAGCTAGCTCATAAGTATTATTTCCTTGGATGGCTAGAATCTAAAAAGGTCCCATCTAGAGATGATCAAACTTGCCATGTTTCCCTTTGTATTCTCTTCTGGCATTTCATTTGAAAACCATATCTCCAACCTCAAAACTCCTTTCCTTGTCTCTCTTATCCAAAATATTCTTCATCCTCTCTTGATGTTCTTGTGATTGAATCAAGATTGATTTACTCTTCTGTTGAACCTATACAAGTTGATGAATCCTTCTTTACGTGCTATTTGGTTCCTCCACCTCATCCTATAATAATTTCATCACTAGAAAAATAGGATGTATTGGGAACACTACATCAACCCCATAGAATAGTTGAAAAGGGTAAGTTCCAATGGATCTCTTTGTACTTATTCTATCATCCCATAAATCATAATTAAGGTGGGAATCCCATGATGTATTGTTCTTTCAACACATTTTTAATGATTTTGATCAGAATCTTTCTTGATGACTCTGCTAATACATTTCCCTATGGATAATATGCAGTGGAATGCCCAAGTTAAATGTTATAATCATGATAGAGCTGCAATCACTTAGCATATTTAAAGGATTTTTCATTATGAGTGATAATATTTCTAGGAAAACCAAACCTTTCTAAGATATTCTCCTGCAAAAATTTTATGATCAGTGGATTCCCTTGTTGGAATATCCTTAACCCATTTAGTAAAATAGTATGTAGTTGTAAGGATCCATTTGTGTTGGCAACTAGAGTTTGGATTTATTTCCCCAATGAATTGTAGATTCCATTGTTGGAATGTTGCTTCCACTCGAATATGTTTTAGTGGTAGGGGTAGAAGATTTTGTTTTCTTGCAAATATTTGACATCCTGGCCATGTCCTCACCAATGCATTAGTATCAACAAATAAAGTAGGCCAATAATAACCAACCCTCAATATTTTGTAAGTTGTGGATCTCCAAACATGGTGACCTCCTGTAACATCCCACTCCACTGACAACACTTTTATTGTCATATTCTTTGAGGACACTTGCGTGCAAGTGATCCGGTTATGGAATATTATGATTTAGTTTTGATTATGGGTTATATATCACGAGGATGTGTATTGTGACTTATTATTATTTGACGTAGATATATATATATATATATATTGGAAGATACTATTGATGAGTTTACTTGAGTGTCCAAGACACATGACATGTTATGGATGTTGATGGCATCAATGAACTTCCTTGGACTCTGGATTGAGTTAGAGAGTAGATTGTATTTGTTTGAGTATTTAATTGTATGCACATGTGATATATGCTTGATTTCATTATGATTTATGTATATTGATTATTGACATTGTTTTTGTTAGTGGATGCAGGCTTGGCGATGCTTGCTATTCCGACTCACATAAGGAGTAGAGGGGCCATATACAAAAACCAGACAATGAGGGAGAGGTGTGGTAGTGTCCCCGTCAAAGCCTATTAGTACTCCCATCGTGGCTGAATGGTAGGTTAACGATTACCTAGTTCGAGAGGTCCACGATGTCGTGAGGGAGGACTCAGAGAGTTTGTCACAGAGATTCTAAAGGGCATGCAATAAGGTGGAGACCTTATTCCTTTGAAGCCCTTAGTCTCTCGTAAGGTCGACTGAGTGGAGTGTTGACTCCAAGGGTCGGAAAAAACTCCAAAACTAGTCAAAGGCGAGTGGCACCCTTGGAGAAAAAAGGTGTGTCATTAAAGGTACGCCGCATAATTTAAAACTTGAGTCAATAAATCTAGGTGGCCTAGGAAACATCAAAATGATTGGACCATATTGGAGTAAAATAATTAATTAAACAGTTAATTATTAATTATAAAGCCCAACAAAATTATAAGACTAAGTCTAAGTTTAATTAAGGGACTAATTAAAAACTATATTGAATAAATTAAAAGAGTTGAAATAAATCAAATTCTAGGAAAAATTGAATAAAAATCTAAATATTGGATAAAGTGCACATGTGTGCATGAAATTAATAAATTGGATTGTTAAAATAGAAGAAATAGTAATATGAGAGAGTAGGAGTACACATGGAAAATAATCTTGAGTTAACCTACCACTAGTCTAACTAGAAGAAGACTCCTAATGAAACTCTAACTAAGATCTAGTTAGGAGAAACTCATTAAATAAACATTTGGGGAACAAAGAGACAACTAAGAGAGAAATTAGGAACACATTGGGGAATGTGTAGGAAAATGGCCTTTTAAATAAAATAAAAATGATAATTACTAATTAAATTAATTAAAAAGAAAATTAACTTTGCATGAGTACATGTGTCATTCGAGATTTTTCTATAAAAAAAATGTGGTAGAAGGGAAATGAATCTCACTTATTCTTGGTAAGGTTATGCTATCAAAATTGTTTGAATGTGTTTTACTTGTGAGAGTTAGGATACCAAGCTTGTAGAAAGAGTGTAAGCTATACCTTGTTTGTTAGTTTTTTTTGTGTGGCCCTTTTGCATCTCAAGGGGATAAGTGGGAAGAAGAGTACCCTAGCATTCGCTGGGAAGTACCGATAAAATCTCTGTGATTAGAAAATGAGAGTAAAGAAGGAGCGCAAGTCATTGACGAACATCCTAAACTCTCCATCTTCAAGAGTTTTGGTATTTTATTTTTTAATTACTATATTGTAATAAGAGTAAATTTTGTTTATATGAATTGTTAAAAATCATTGCAGAATAGTTTTTTAATTTTTGGAAATAAAATTCACAAGTTCGTGGAAGAGCCTTGTGTAATCTAGAATTTGATTTTCTATGTTTGTTACCCAGGATTTAGAAACTATACGGTTCACTGCCAAATTATTTTACAAAACCGGAATTAAGAAATTTACCAAAATGCTGCCAAATCAGATTGCAGCTGCTGTATTTAGAAAATTATTTAATCCCTTCCAATTCAAATTGCAGCCCCAAATTTTAGCAAATTTATTTAGTCGTTGCCAAATCAATATGCAGCTCTTGAATTAAAAATTTGTCATGTATGCTACGAATTAAGTTGCAGCTCTGGAATTTAAAATTATTGGATCTTGTCGAGTTTGAAATTTTAAAATTGTAAACTTGTTAAGTCGTTATAAGATATCGTGCAAACCGAAATTGGATCATTGAATTATCTTGTATATTCTATCTATAAATTTAATTTAGAACTCATATATTCTTGTTTAGCCTCTTGCAATTTCGAAAATAGATTTTTGTTGATCTTGTAGAAACTTAATTGCAAACCATAATTAGAATCCCATGTAGTCTTGATAGATATTTGGCTAAATCTTAACTAGAATCTCGTAAGTTTCCTAAGATTTTGCTATGCCATTCCGTAAACATAAAATTTCAGTTGAGTCTCTACCAAATTAAATAGTATACCGTGTTTAAGATTTCGTGTGTCTCTGTAGCTATTACAAATCTGAAATTTGGGATTCGTGAGTGACTGAAAACAATTTACAGGATTGGAGACTGGAAAGCGTTGGTCACTGTAAAATCTAATTGCAAGTCCGGATTTGGGTTTTTGGGATGGTCTTGAAAAAATCATTGCAATCCCAAATTTATAGGAATAATTTTGTCTCTGAAGAAAAAAAGAGAAAAAAAAAAATCATTCGACATTGCGAAATTAAGGAATACATTTAGTCGTTGTAAAAATTAATGGCAATTTCTCAATTAAAAACCTCATGTGGTCTTGCAAAACTTATTGGAGGGTTCCATCATTTTAGGAATTGTTGTGTCATTGCATATTTATTTTACAATCTGAAGTTAAAATCTTATATGGTCATTATAAGATCTGATTGCAAATCCTGGATTAATTTTGTTATAAACCCTCTATAAATACCTTGCAACTTTGGAAACTAAATTATTCTTTGTCAATTAATTGCAAATATGAAATTTAGCATTTCGTTTGGTCTTTAAATTATTTTTCCTATCCGTAATTTGGAAACTCAATGTGGTCGCTGCATTAGCTAACAATTCTGGAAA
>SNQJ01S0031420.1:23175-36655 GCA_010110895.2 Picea sitchensis
TGTTTGATTTATGTGTTGTATTAATGAAACAATGAAAAATTGATTACTATGAGTCCCTACAACCCGAAGGGAAGGGACTAATGAGAGATTTACACTAATAAGATATTTGCAACACAACACAATGGAATAATATGGTCTCTAATAATATTTATCAGAGTAAAAACCTTTCAGAAATCCAGAACATTAATTAAATCCTGTGAACAACTAACACATTAATGAATGCATGATAGTTGCTGAGATGAATAACGGTAAACATTAATGTAAGACTATCTTAGTACATGTTAGGCTTTCACGATTCACATATCCAATAAAATTTGTAGGATGATGGGGAGTTGGGACGATTCATTTATTCTTACTTCGATAAGTGTGTAAAATATTTAGATGAAAATCTAGATAAAATTAGAGAGAGCAGCCATAGCACATAATTATACACACAAATAATAATTTCTATTACTCATATTACACACAATATTACACTTATATATAGTTGGAATTAGATCTAACTATATCCAAACATAGAGATAGTTGTTGAGAGAATCTCTCAACAACCTCCAACAAATCTCCAACAGATTTAAACCAAATCTAAACATAGCACACAACATTAATGGAAGCATTATGTCCAACAGGCCCCCCTTAATGCTTACATTACAAAAACTTACAATACTCAATGACAAATTACAATATTAATCATTGTCTTTCTTTTTCTAACTGGTCTTCATCAACACTCCTATCCACTCTGAAATCATCTGGTATATGCTCTTTCTTCTCCATATCTTCGAGCTTCCCTTTCAACTCAATTAAGATAACAATGCTTCTAACCATAATTAACAAATTTGTAGAATTGACACTTGTTGACTACCCCAAAGTATAGCCTTGACACTGAATTATCCTATGGATACACTACCATCTATGAAATTCCCCTTGAAGAGAAAATTTTGACAGTTATATAGGACAATGATCTGATTACTGGATATTTTCAGCAGTCAATAATACAACTAACCTTCTTTAAACACATCTAGAACAATATACACAAGGATAACCTGTAACTGATGATCTTGAAGCACCAAAGTACAACAAGTCCCACTAACATCTAACAGAATGTAGACATAATCAATTAATGATCTATTCTCTCGGCACCGAAGAACATCAAGAACCACTAATTTAAATTATGTTACTATATTCAATAATTGGAGCTTCGTACTGTAATTTTACAAATCCAAATCCAAATTTATCTATTACTTTAGAAAACAATCTGCCACCACACCGTGGAAAACAATCTGTCGTCACGAAGAGTAATATCCTTGGATTTTGAGAGGTGCAGAGGTGTCCAACTCCTTCTATAACACAAAAATGCTTCTAACCCCTGGGTATCGATTCACAGTCTTCTTTTAATAGACAACAATTATGTTCAACAAATAAGATCTCTGCTTTTCTCTCCTACGTTCTCGAAGTTCTTCAATAGATCTTCGACCATGGCTTTGGTCTTGGAATAGTAGGAGCCCATGAAATTGGGTGTGACCTCCTCCTTGAAGTCGATATAACAATCTCATAATCAAAATGGCAACAATCTCCTTTCCTATGTCAGATCAGACCAATAACACACTCTTTGAATTTGTGGATCTATCTATGCATTTTGTTGCTCCATGCATTCACGCTTCAGTTCAATGAAACGACGTCTTACTCCCTTATTACTCCCTTATATGCAATGATGACATCGACTCTCTTCACAACCAGACTGATCAATACACAGCTATTTTCACTGACCGTGATGCCTTCTACGCAACGATCTAGTCATGTGATGATATCATAATTGACAACAGTTTAATCCAACAGTGCCTCCTTCTCTCACGGAATTTTGCACAACGGTTTTCTTTTTTTAATCCCGAGAACAGATTCTACTCACACACAAAAAATAAAATAACAAACACACAAAAGCTTTCACCCAGAAAATAAACTCACAAAACTATCTACTCTCCTACAACAACGGTTTAACAATTATTGCTCTCACATCTTCATGGCCATTCGTATGCTAAGATAAAATTAGAGAGAGAAACCATAGCACATGATTATACACCCAAATAATAATTTCTATTACTCATATTACACACAATAATACACATATATATAGTTGGAATCAAATCCAACTATCTCCAAACATAAAGCATAAAGATAGTAGTTGTTGAGAAAATCTCTCAACAACCTCCAACAAATCTCCAACGGATTCAAACCAAATCCAAACATAACACACAAATAGGGTATCATTGTTATTGTTGTAGACTTACTTAAGTGTATAAAATATTTAGATGAAAATCCAAGTAAATAGAGAATACTGTGAGGTTCTATGGGGTAATGGAGGGATTATCACAGTCATTGTTGTGTGTAGAAACTGAATCTTTTTCCCAGACGAAAAGCTTGAGACTATTCGATTTGAAGGCAAAGGTTTGTAGGGAGAGGGGAACTGGGGGAAGCGGGGGCACATCTATAATGCCTTCCAATATCTGCAACACTTCACTCATCGACGGCCTCGCATCTTCGTCGTCCTAGATGCACCATACTCCCATGATGACAACACTCTTAACCAATTCAACATCTACATCGTTCATCAATTTCTTGTCAAGCACCTCCTTGGCGTTTCCACTATTGATCTGCATTGCAGCCCACGTAGGGAAGAAGAGTTCACAGGATTGTAAGATCCTGTCCACGTCTCTCCGTCCTGCAATGATCTCTAACAATGTCATGCCGAAGCTGTAGACGTTAGCCTTGGCCGTTATGGGCAAGCCGGAGAGCCACTCGGGGGCCAGGTACCCTCTGGTTCCTCTCATGCTCGTCAAAACCTTACTATACTCTCTACCCATGATCTTCGCTAGCCTGAAGTCGACCACCTTGGGACAGAAATTGGAGTCCAAGAGGATGTTTTCCGGCTTGATGTCGCAGTGGATGATGCGGTCCCTGCACTTCTCATGTAGGTAGACAACACGACAGAAATCACCCCATGCACGCCCAAGGTATGGCATGATTTGAGTGCATTATGGCTTATACCAAGTGAATATTAAACGTCCAGGCAGGTCGTGGCATCAAACGACCTTTCAGATATCAAAAATGAATGAGTGCCACCAAAATGAAATGTGTGCACAATGTTTCTTAATGATATAAACATGGTTTGCATAGATATTAATCCTCCTTAATCATATGAACTTAGCAATTATATATTTTTACAGTGAATTTATAATGTGATTAGGTAAATGTAAAAAAGTAAACATGTTAACGTATGCCTTCATAAATGCAAGGAAGTTATCAACAATAAATCTGATGCATTGATTTTGGAGGACGACTAAGAATATGCCAACATCTTCAATGCTTAGTAATCATATTAGAATTTGAGATTAAAAGATCATTAATTGTGCTCATTGTCAATAGGTATACGCCTTTCGGCGTAATTAGCGTTCCCGGCTCGTATTCTGTTGGACATGATAGTGAGCGTTTGCAATACCAGAGAAACAGTATCACAAAGGTCAGAATAGCAACCAGCCCGCCCGCGACACCACCCACTAAGCCGACAAGATCTATGGCCTTTTTTTTGGAATTATAGGAACCCGGCTCATCAGAGGCATCTAAGCGCAGGAACAGAGAGATCTCGTTGGAGGAATTGTAGAGGTTTAACAATTCACCGAACCACATTACACATGTCTGCGAAGTTCTGTTAAGAACGTAGGCATATGCAGTGCACGAACAATTGCTGAGACATGCATCTTGGCACTCTTGTTGGCCTTTGTACGGAATTCCTTCGGGGGCCATAGATTTGCCACTCAACTCTACAAATCCGTCGGTGGTGGTTCGATTTGGGGAGTCGTTGCATTGTAACGACGTCTTCCGAACACAACCGCTTGTCCACTTCTGAGATTTCCAATCGCGACTGTCTTTGGGGACAAAGCCCCGCACGCACATGCAGGGCTGAACATTGTTATTGTTGAACGATCCATAAGGTCCGCACACGACATAAATTTCGCATTGAATTTGGGGCTCTTGCCAGATCAAGCTCCATCATTTCCCAACATAATGTACACCCGCATTTCCCAGCATAATGTACACCCACATTTCTCTGGAATTATCCATATGCGACAGGTATGTTAATCCATGTTTTACATAAGAAAGAGTGAAAGACTTCTACGAACCATTGTTGAAATAGCCGTAACAGAGGAGGGAATTGCACGTCATCGCCGGAGTTTTGGTAAAATATTTGTCATTCCAAACACCGTTATCCCAGTATGTGGTGTGATACTCCCACATCAACACGAACTAGTTGGCTCCGTTTGGATAAATCTCAAGAGAGAAGGGCCCCGGACTTGGATCCCAAGGTTTCCTCCACGACGTCAACCTCTAGTTCATTCATCGTCATCCCAGGAAACCACCTATTTCCCGGTTGGTCGAAGCTCTGCCAAATGTTTTCAGAGCTATTCTCGGCACTCAGCACGACCAACTTACCAGAATCCATTATCACAGCCAAAGAAGGCTTCTTTATGTTTCCCTTGGAGGACCATAGGATGGATCCCTCATAAGACAGAAGGAGACCCCCGTCCTCTCTATTGGCCACCCACGCGATTGTCTGTTGTGAGCCCGTGGCATACCAAATACGGACATACGAGTTTTTAACGCTATGGAAGAATCCCAATTTGAAGATACCGCTCTTAGAAATCTTGGTCTCGTCACCAGCGAGGGAGGCGCCTAACGCTATGTTGTCTAAAGCTGTGTCTGCCTCATCGCAGGCTTTATCTGAAGTAGGAGGAGGAGAAAAAAACAACCCATAGTCTATGAGAGCTGATCTCTCATGCAAATTCCACCTTATATTCTGAATTCGATGAGATATTCTGCTACCATACAATACTCCTAGAGCGTAAAGAGTTCCTTATAACGTGTTCTGGCCACTGAATGTTGTTTGTTCAACTTGAACGAGTCAATACAGTATGCCTACACTGATTTCTTACTATTTCCTACACCGATTGCTTACTATTGCGGTTGAATGTCTTACAGCCCCTAAAAACCTCACATCACGGAGCTGGACTTTTGGTTTCAAGAAGTGTAGATTTTTTTTAAAAAAATTATTGGTTGTGGCTAAACATTTTTATTTTTTGGGTTTTTTTTAGGAATCCGGTTATGTAAATCTGGACAAAATCGCCATTTTCTGTTATTTAAATTTCATTTCTAATGTATAAATAGATTCGGCATGCTGAAAAACCTCGCAAGATAGAACATTTAAACTATTGCTTTTTTATTTGAGTGGTTGTTGATTTCTAAAACAAGTGTAGATTTTTATCTAATTTTTTTATTTTTATCATAATTATTTGTTGGACAATTGAGGGGGGGGGTTATCAGTTGTTACCATGCTTAAACAATTATGCTTATTTTAAACTCTTTACGGAGCACTCAATGACAATCATAATAATGCAGAGAGGTAAACAATAGAACATTCGACATCAATCACACATATGAAATATACAGAGACAGATATTTCTTGAGGAAACCCATAAAAGGTAAAAACCTCTCCTTCTTGATATGATAAGTAATCTTTACATTCTGTACATTATCATACATATGAGCTCCAACTCATTGTGAGGCTACAACTTCTGTTTTGCAAGCTGCAACTTGTTGAGAGAACCAACTCTCTGTTTTCTCTAGAACCTACTAGAAGGAAGCACCAACTCCCTGGTTTCTCTTGCACCCACTAGAAGGAAGCAACAACTCCCTAAGTGTTCCAGCACCAACTGGATGGAAGCACCAACTTCCAGTCACACAGGCACCAACCTGTATAACAGAGAACAACAGTTCTCCCTTGCACCACCCTGCCACCCTGGTTTCTCTAGCTGCAACCAGATGGAAGCTACAACTCCTTGTGTTCAAGCACCCACTTGAACCTCTGAGGACAACAGTCCTCCCTAGCACCTCCCTACCACCCTGATTATAAAGTTTTCTATATATAAATTTATCACAGTGATACAATATTTATCAATGGCTTACCAGTCTTATCACTGTTCTGCTACACTGCTCTGCTCTACCTGCATCAGTGTCTTCCTGCACACCTTCCTTACGCTTTATGTTCTTCTACCTTTTATGCTCTATGCGCCATGTCCCTTCTATGCACCATTCCTCTTCTGTGCATTTCAAATGCTGCACACTACCTCATTATACACACCTGAATCACTCTCAACAACACCCAATCTCTTCTTTGTTCTGTGTTTTTATTCTCTCTGTGCATCTTTTGCATCCTCTATTCACAATGCTTCTGCATGCTTTCCCCATGTCGAGTGCTCTGCCTGATCATCATTGCAACTCTTTAGCTTCTTTGGTGGTTAAACCCATGCATCCATCATCACTGGGTGTTATGCCGAGATTCCTTAGCCTCTCCAGCAGTCGAGACTCTTCGTCTTCTCTGTCACAGTCGAGCTCATTCCCTCTGTTGTAGTTCCAGGCTCCAACGGTCTTACTTCTGTCAATAGCCTCTATGAACAGTCTTCATTCCACTGGAAGATGCCTTGAAACTCTTCATCTTCTCTGGTGATCACTGTAAATTCTAACCTTGTACAATATCTACTGCAAATTGATATTCAGAAAAGAACAGAAAAGATACNCCACCCTGATTATAAAGTTTGCTATATATAAATTTATCACAGTGATACAATATTTATCAATGGCTTACCGGTCTTATCACTGCTCTGCTCTACCTGCATCAGTGTCTTCCTGCACACCTTCCTTACGCTTTATGTTCTTCTACCTTTTATGCTCTATGCGCCATGTCCCTTCTATGCACCATTCCTCTTCTGTGCATTTTAGATGCTGCACACTACCTCATTCTACACACCCGAATCACTCTCAACAACACCCAATCTCTTCTCTGTTCTACGTTTTCATTCTCTCTGTGCATCTTCTGCATCTTCTATTCACAATGTTTCTGCATGCTTTCTCCATGTCGAGTGCTCTGCCTGATCATCATTGCAACTCTTCAGCTTCTCTGGTGGTTAAACCCATGCGTCCATCATCACTGGGTGTTATGCCGAGATTCCTTAGCTTCTCCAACAGTCGAGACTCTTCGTCTTCTCTGTCACAGTCGAGATCATTCCCTCTGTTGCAGTTCCAGGCTCCAACAGTCTTACATCTATCAATAGCCTCTATGAACAGTTTTCATTCCACTGGAAGATGCCTCGAGACTCTTCATCTTCTCTGGCGATCACCCTGAAGTCTCTTCGAGTCCTCTAGTAGAAACGATCAGTAGTTTCTAGCAGTTACATTGTGAACCTATTGAGCCTTGTGCCTTTGGCACCTTTCACCTTTCCTTTCACATGTGGCCTCAGGCGGTGACCACACGCTTGTTTAGAAGGTGCTTTTGTGACTCGCGTTTCGTGGATCTAGGGATGAGGCATCTTGACTCTCTAAGTCACGATCTCCGAAATGAAGCTTGATTGCACTAGCTCCTTCCTCCATTTTCCGCAGATGTGACAACTGGCTGTGACCACAACCTTATTCGAAACTGCATTTCGCAATTTCGCGTTTTGCGAATTTGTTGTGAGTCACTCTGACTCTTCCAACTCCCGATCACGAAATTGAGCCTTGCAACTTGCAAGCTCCTTCCTTCACACGCCCACAGTTGTGACCAAGCGTTTATCCATAGAGTGCTTTCGTGATTTCGCAATTCGAAAATCCTACATTTTGGCATTCCTGTGGAGAAGTATCTCGACACTCCAAGTCACAAACCCCAAAATGATCGGCGTTTCGCATTTCGCAACTTTGGGACTCCTGTGATGAAGAGTCTCGACTCTTGACTCCTCCAACTCCCGATATCTGAAACTCCGAAATGGAGTCAGATCAACGGTCCAGAATCTTGATGATTCGACGGTCCAGATCTTTTTGTGATTTCGCATATCGCGAGTTCTTGCCGTGAGTTGCTTCCTTGACTCCTCCAACTCCCAGTATCCAAAACCTTGAAATGGAGTCAGATCAATGGTCCACAATCTTGATGATTCGACGGTCCAGATCTTTCTTTGATCAACGACTCAAATTAAGTCGTGGTTTCGCATTTCGCGATTTCGACATTCTTGTTGTGAGTGTTCTTGACACCTCTAACTCCCGGTATCTGAAACTCCGAAATGGAGTTAGATCAACGTATTTCGGCGTTTCGCATTTCGTTGTTTTGGCATTCTTGTCGTGAGTGTCCTTGACAACTCCAACTCCCGGTATCCGAAACTCCGAAATGGAGTCAGATCAACGTATTTCGGTGTTTCACATTTCACCGTTTCGGCATTCTTGTCGTGAGTGTCCTTGACACCTCCAACCCCCGGTATCTGAAACCCCGAAATGTCGTGGTTTCGCATTTCGCAATTTCATCATTCTTGTCTTGAGTTGCTTCCTTGACTCCTGGAGTTTTCGTTTCTGATCTTGCCATGCGATCATCGTTACGCTGTTGGTCTTGATCTTTGCCATCAATGACAAACACGCATACTCTGCCTCTGTCTGAAAAACATGCCAACATTATTTACTTTTTAAATATTCAAAACACATAAAATAAAATGAAAAATTTAAAATATAATTTAAACTATTGCTTTTTTATTTGAGTGGTCACTGATTTCTAGAACAAGTGTAGATTTTTGTCTATTTTTTTAATTTTTATCATAATTATTTACTTTTTAAATATTCAAAACACAAAAAATAAAATGAAAAATTTAAAATACAATTTTTTCCTTCGCCAAAATAAATTGATTATAAATTCCTAAAAGTTGAAGTGAAGTGTAGTTTTTTCTCCCCAAATCTAAATGGATTGTAAGATATAGATATTTACCACAAATATAAATGACTTTTCTTTGTGATTTTTCTTCTGAGTTGAACAATTAAACGTAAAGTAGTCAAGTAAACTGTTAACTTTCGTACTTATTCTTCCAATTGGCCAAACCTCCGATTTTTCTTGTAAGTTGGGCAGTCGGACGCACAAGTAGCCAGGTTTTTCTGCCCAAAATCTAAATGGATTGTGAAGTATAGATTTTTGTCCAGAAATATAAATGAATTTTTCTTTGTGATTTGAACAATTTACCCCACAAGTACCATTTTTTATTTGTGATTTGAACAGGAATACACAGGTACAAAAGTCAAGTCAACTGTCAACTTTTCTACAAGCATCCAATTGACCAAAGTTCTGATTTTTCTTCCAAGTCGGGCAGTTGGACGTGACCGAAGTTTTGATTTTTCTTCCAAGTCAGCAAAGTCAAGTCAACTGTTGACTTTAACTCCTGAAATTGACCAAACGCACTATGAGATTAAGACTGTCCAATTTTTCTTTTGGCTATATTTCCTACAATGGACTCTCTATTCAGCTTGGACGAGTCAATACGGTATGCCTACACTAATTGTGTAACTATTGCAGTTGATTCAGGCCCCGAAAAGACATTACACTCGAAGGAGCTCGATTTTTAGTTATAGAAGTGTAGATCTTGTTAGTTAGTATATTCTTAAGATTATTTGTAGTTACTATATTTTTAAGATTATTTTAATGAGGATGGTTTCTAGAGGCTTACTCTATGTACTATAGAGTAAGTCAATTATTGGTTTAGTGTTTTTATAGGATGGAAAGGCACTAAATGAATTATTGACATAAAGCATGGTGCATAGTTTTTTTCGGTTCCTAGAAGTCTAATTAATTATTTTTTTAGATTTTTCTAAAAAAACTAATGAGTCAAATTTTTTCATTTTTTTAATGAGTGGTTTTGTGCTATAAATTTTTCTTTTGCTTGTATTTCAGTCCATTAGTAGTATATGATCATAGCCAAAAAATTGGTCATTAAGTTCTACATATATTTGTTATTGAAATGTATATATTATAATAAAAGTGTCGTAGCACAGTTAATAGGAGTTACATAGGACTATCTGGAATTTCGAAAACAAGATTAGGGAGTTCTATGCTTTTGCATAATTTTGCCAGCTCCTAAGTTTTTAAAAAGCTTGTATCCATCGAACCTACATTCCAAAATTTCTTGAGTGAGAAAATTTAGACAAATTGTTTACTTAATGAAATACAGAAATAATACATGTCTAAATTGGATTACATGTTCGGCTTCTTGTCACTATTCACTATGCTATTGAAGGAGGTTTTTTCTTCTTTACTAGTGTTGTCCAAGCTTCCTTTGCTTTTGATGATTTCAATGTTGCTCCCTCCAATCCTAGTTTGCCTTGGTTTGGAGGTCCTGGTTGTTCTAGAGTCTCTTCTTCATGGATTGCTCAGTTCGTCTTTGTCCGAGGGCTAAGTGAGATTTCATCTCCTTGATCTAAACCTGGGGGAATAGTTGATTCCTCTTTCATCAAATCTTTTGATACCACATATTTCTCTTTCAATGGGATATCCCTGGTTTCTTTTGATTATGTTTTTGGCTCATCCATGGGCAGGTCCAAGTCATCTGGATCATGCTTGCTAATCACTTGATGTTCTACATCAACACCAATGCACCAAGTTGACTTACATTAGTGCATTGTAGCTTGTTGTGGGCCTTTCATGCATTGAACTATCATATGTCATGTTTTAAAACAAACTCTACTACCAAAAGATACATTTTCATAATCCAACTTTTGTGACCATGAGTAGATTTCACTTGTCAAGCTTATTTCTGTCGAAAACCCTTTACGAAATTCCATTTCCACACATATTTGGGCATATGTAGTGATATTGTACTTCTTTGTTTCCTCGCTTTTGTAATGGAATTTTCCAAGGGTGTTGTCAATGGCTTGGGGAGAGAGTAAATCCCAAAGATGTAGAGGAATATTTGGAATTCTAACCCATACCAGAGCCATGGACAGAGTATTAGTGAATTGATCGAAGGATGGAATCTGGGTTTCATGTGTAATCTAGATTTCCCAAAGCACTAGGGACCTGATTTTACTATCAAAACTATGTCTTTTGCAAGATCGAACACCATAATGAAAAACCCATTTTCATAGGGGAAAATAAAATCTTCTTCATTTATCTTAAATTGTCATTAGTCTGAAGTCTAGTGGTGGAAATCAGCTAGGCACGACGAAAGACCATTGAAACAACATACAAGTGTATTTTTGTTGTAAAAGGTTGCCTTAGAGACAACATCTTTCCTTGGAGGAATAGTAATAGTTAGAGCCTCCTAAACAACCAAAAATTAAAAGAATTAACATTTTGCACAACATCTTTAAAAGAATCCTTACCCAAGGTATTGTTGGAGGGAAGAGAGTTAGATCTACAATCAGATTCCAGGATAGATCTTGCAAACTACCCAATATTTTTAGTCACATGATCTCTAGAGACAACAAGAGAGGAAGATGCAACCATGATTCGGATTATTTTCGGAACGAAATGAAAGCAGGGATATTACAACAAAATACACATAAAATTTTCTAGAAACAGAGAAATACAACAATACATGATTTCTATTAATGAAAAAAATGTACATAGACTGTAAAAATACAGAGTGCAAGACTCGCTAGAATGGTGACAACTTTATCTTTGAGAAGATGATTACAATGAGGCTCTAAATGCCTTTTTATAATAAACATGAATGTCAAAACCCTAGACATCCAAAAACATAACCCTAGGAGATGAAGCGCCAAAATTCTCGTGGGCCTCGTTGGGGTAAGTTAGTACATTAACTTTCCGGGGTTGTAACTTTTGCATACGATCTTCGTTTTAGGCATGTGATAGCCCATTGGAAAGGTATTTTCGAGAACTACATATTATACCATCAAACTCTAACTTCGCTTACAGTTTGATTGTTACAAACCAAGAAAACACTATTTAGAACCCCAAAACGACCCTGGAAGTACATAAATATGTATTGACATGGAAACTTCCAACATATTAGCTAGTTGGAATAGGTGAGTGACCACCAATATCCACCTGGATGTTGTGTAGGGATTTAGGACAGCCTCGTAAGTCCAGAACCCACAATTACAAATAATTGTCCCCATTACAGAGAAATGTGCTCAACTGAAAACTGTCAAGATGAGCCAGTTGGAATTTGGAATAGGTGGGTTGCCACCAATATCCACTTAGATCAATCCATCACTAAAGGAGCCCAAAGAGAGGCATCAAACAAGGTAGTTGTTGCCACAGAAGTAGGAGAACAAGGTCGAGAAATTGTTGAGGAGGGGTCAGCCATGCAAAGCTAGGATGAGGAAGAGCATTTGAGTATCTTGTGCTTGCGACTATAATCAAACCCTAACCAGCACTGCCATGGTTCACACATAGAGGTTGCCAAGGGTTTCTTTATATAATTTTATTATTATAATCTATTTAAAAGAATAAAAACTATAATCTATATAAAATTATATATTGAAACAAATTGGATCAAATGACTAATTTTGGTCTGATAAGACCCTAATTTGTAAACACAAATATTATCTATCCTCAACTTTAAACTTAACATATTCCAAATAGACAATGATAAATATATTGGTGTTGAAATTTGAACATTTTCTTTGAGAAATATACCCAATCCTTACCTACAATTTGATGAGAAAGTTCATGTTTCGACTTAATTGCATAGTATTAATAAAAATTGGATACCTTTCATGAGTTAAAACACAATTTTTGTTTGTCTCTAATTTTTCAAGCAAACAAAATTAGCATAGACCCCTAGCATACTCTTTCTGTAACAACTACCCTAAAACCCAAACCTATATTTGTTGGTTGATACCTAAAAGATGACCCACATGCATGGCAACATTTAAGAATCAGGGACTAATGGTTATGGAGGTAATGTAATATAACCATCTATGGACATTCTTTAATCTTCTTTTTCACTATTGTTTTGTTATTGTTTGTAACTAATTTTATTATGATACACGATTAAGGAAAGTGGCCCTACATTTAAGAGCATCTTCATGAAGTAATTACCCATTAAGGAAAGGAAACTTGTAGGGAGAAAAAGTGTCATGTAATGAAGGGGAAAGTGCGTAAAACAAGGGATTTAAATCATAACTACTCCCACCACAAAGTCACATGGCAAGCTCACATTATCTCCCACCACAAAGTCACATAACAAGCTCTCATTATCTCCCACCACAAAGTAACATGGCAACCTGACATTATCTTAAAGGGGCACCACAAAGTCACATGGCAAGCTCACATTATCTCCCACCACAAAGTCACATAACAAGCTCTCATTATCTCCCACCACAAAGTCACATGGCATGCTGACATTATCTTAAAGGGGTATGACAGTTTAGTGGGCCACTAAGATTGCCACATTAATCTCACCATCCTAATACTAGGGTTGTTATGAATTTCAATTTTATTAAAATAAGATTTAATATAATATTAAAAAATATTAAATTTAATATAATATTAAAAAATATTAAATTTAATATAATATTAAAAAATATTAAATTTAATATAATATAATATTAAAAAATATTAAATTTAATATAATATTAAAAAATAATATAAATAATTAAATTTAATATAATATTTAAAAAATAATAT
>SNQJ01S0031420.1:64935-89316 GCA_010110895.2 Picea sitchensis
CTGTTCCATGTTACACGTTTTTGTACTTAAAATTTCTGAGGTATACAATTTGATCATCGGGTCCTCATGTTTCCTGAGTATCCCTTCACACCCTATTTCATATTCCATCTCCTTCGAGCCTGTATGTGACATCTAGAACAATTATGAACAATATACAATGCATATGCTTATTTATTCGTTCTAATGTTCATGTACACATTCTTGCATCATAAAAAGTTGGACAAGTGACATGGGCATGAGTAGACAATCATTGCAAACATCAATAGAACGTCAAGGCCAAAGGTAAAGATTCATAAATTGTGCTCTTGCTATGTTTACCAAACAAATATCCTAAGCTATTTATTCATCTATGCCATGATAAATCTGTTGATGTCATCTGCAACACATGCTTTGCAGTTCATAGGAAGTATCGACGAACACAAGTGAAATGCCCAACATAGTGCAAGTTCTGCACACTAAGAGGTATGGTTAAAAAATATGACCTGCATACTTCATCCAAGTTGTGCATATACTTGTACATTTATGCCAAAAAAAAAGAAAACAAAAAAATGATGTAGACTTCCATTCACATTACTTTTTCTGTTCAAACAATGTCACCAGGTCTAAACTTATAACACCCAATATACTATCAATAGAAGGCTTGAATAGATGTCGAACTGGAAAAGCGTTTGTCGGGGAAATAATGGTCATGTATAGCACCTACTTAGACAAGGCACACAAAACTAGATGCATTGTGCGTGATGACATCATAGAAAAGAAATCCATGATGACAGTTACACTGACTATCCCTACACAATTTGTCCAGAAACATGCAGAAAAGATCTTTCTAGGTAATGGGATATCCATTACAAATTTTAATATATTGTCAAAAACAATATATGACCATGGTGATTGTGATCATATTATATCTCTCAACGAAACAAGTATTGTGGAAAAACTTCTTGTGATTTGTTCAAAATATCATTTCGTACCAAACACAACAATCATCCAACTTGCACAGAGCGACGACACTTACCCAATCAGAACCATTGGTGCAGTTGTCACACTTGCGAGAAAAGTTTTCTCACAACACATTCTCCATATCAAATATGGAGAGTTAGACAACGACAAGGCAATGATATTGTTCTCCATATCTTGTTTTGTCGTTTACTTTCACATAATCATATATCTCAGTTATGTTACACAACTATTACACTGTTCCATGGTGTAGTTGCAATTGTTTGAAACCTATTCAAATTTGTTTTCCTCAATGGAACAACAATTGCATAAAGGGAAATTTCCACTTATTCTCTTCAAAAATATAACAAAGAAAAGAGATGTTAAAGAAAGGATCTTTCACACAACCCAAGCAACTTTTGTAATAGAATTACGAACATGTATAGTACAGGATATCAAGAAACTAACTAGCTTGACAACTATTGTGCGTATACATCTACAATTCCATCCACACTTTGGTCATAAAAATTCCCTTGAAAAAATTTCTGTATCTTTTTTTGGTGTACAGTTGTATATTATATTGTTCAATATATTAACTACTATTCTCACGTGCACAGGTTGAGGGATTTTTGGTTGCAGCAAATGCATAGTCGACCCCCTTCGAACATGTATGTGCCAAATGTAACTCTCCTTCTTCTTCCTATGCTTTCATAAATGATGGCACAATTGATTGCCTATGATGCAGTGAAAAATGCCCTTACATATATAAACATTGCCTCAATGCTTCCATTCGAACCCTCAACAACACAATTGTACATTGTACAATTAGACAACCTTTGCTACAAGATGTACTTCCTGGGTTAGCAGAATTTCCATATGAAGTATACCTACAGAAAAAGGCAAACAATGTCTACATGTTACGTGACTTTCATATCCATAGAAAATTTACATTAAATGAGGACAATGCCATACTACATATCAGCTAAACCAAAAAACAATAATTTCATATCAAGCATTGACAGGAAACGAAAAAATCTTATTTGTATCTGTCCATGCTACCCAATGAGGATATGAATAGAGTTTTTCAGTGCCATGTAAAATTGAACTGGAAGCACATAAGATTGTTCAGTCTAGGAATGAGAAGCATGAGGACATACCTCATACAAAGTATCCAACTGTGAATAAATCAGGTCCATCCTTTCAGCTGTCAAAATGGATTGCTCCTCTGAACAAAAGCATCAGGCATTTTCAATAATATTTCAAATTTGGCATTGTTCGAACTCCATTAAGTTAAATGATAAGACTCTTTTCCAGAACTAATAATGTTAGAACATTGTCAGGTCAACGTGATATTGGTTCATAGTACTATCAGAAGAAAATGTTCATAGTGATCTTGGNTTGTAATATAGTAATCAGAAAATTTCTTGGTGCCCATTTGGGGATTTGGTTATAGATGGGATACAATGCCCAATCTCCGTTGATTTTGTCTTGTCTTGTGTTTGACAGACTTTTGTTCATGTGCTTTCGTGCTGTAGTCCAAGGTTCTCATGGGCCCGATTTTTCAATTATGGATGGATGCTACATTCAAGATATTAGCGGTTTTTCTATGATCTTAAAGAATATACAAGACCTAATTTTCCTTTTAATGTAAGCTCTATGAAGCAAATGTAATATGTTGTTCATTTTAGCACTTTTACTTGATCGATGAAATTACCAAAATTCATCTTCAGAAATATTTTGAAATAAAAGGATATATGATATGTGAAGTCCAATGGAACTATGAAATCAACCACAAAAAATTGAAATTAAAATTTGTCGGTGTTATACTTACGGTGAAGTTGAAAGTACAATAATTTTACTTGAACATCCCAAAATTGATTTTTCTGTATCTTTTTTATGCTTCTCTTATGCAAACACATCCTAGAAAGTATAACCATGAATCACTTTCTCTATTCCTTGATTGAAGAGCCTGTTCACCTGTCTAATGCACTTCATAGTTACTCTTAAGACCATAAATGGAGCTTTGTTAAGACCAATTCCCGCTTCCAAAAATTTCCCTCCCCTTTCCTTTTTCCCTCTACTTTCCCTTTCTGGTTACTTAGTCATTTTTCGGAAAATGTCTAAGTGTGCGGGTTGGCGGATTCACGCGTTTAGATTTCCACTGATGCTTTTATATCACGAGTCTGACTGACCACTTCCCCATTCCATACTCAACAAATTTTTCAATCGTGGGTTCCCTGCTAGGCGGTCTCAAAAATGTGCTTCCATTGTTTCGTCCTGTGCAAACAACACCTGGACTTCCCTGATATAAAACTTGATAACCAAATTCCCCTTTCTTTTTCTCCTTTACTTTCCCTTTTTGGTTACTTAGTCATTTTTCTGAATGTCTCATGCTTTTATATCACGAGTCCGACCGACCACTTCCACATTCCATACTTGGCCACTATTTCCATCGTCGGTTCCTGAGCAAGCTTGCTCAACATTGCGCTTCCATTGTTCCACGACCTACAAACATCACCTGGAGTCAGGGGTGATTTTAAGAACCCCCCCTAAATTTATATGTATAATAAATGGGCGAATCCCCATGATACATAGGAAAAATTGAGGGCTATTTTATCAATAATATAAAATGTATATATAATTTTTTGGCGAATATTTTAGTCAATTATATAATCTTGTAAAATATTGGCGAATATTTCACTGAATTATAAAATCTTGTAAAATATTGGTGAGTCTTTCACTGAATTATAAAATCTTGTAAAATATGGGCGAGTGGTGTTGGGTAAACAAATGGACTTCACACAACATTTCACCACATCTACTACATTAAAGTCGACCAAAATTGACAAAGAGCATTTTGTATAGGCCAATTGCAAAATGTGTTTGAATCTACAAATGGAGTTCACAACATTGTCAACATTCACTACATCTGCTACAATAAAGTCAACCAACATCAACATNAACATGACGTTTCCATAAATAAGGTTGGCCCAAAAGAACATCACAAACTTCGAGAGGAGCAACATCACACAATACCTCATCTTTGAAGGGCTTGATGCCGTATGACAGTCGACACTGTTGGCTGACATGAAGATCGCTTCCTTGGCGGAGCCATCCAATGGTGTATGGTTGTGGGTGCGACATTGTTGGCAGGGCCAGCCGCTTGACGACCTCTGCTGAGATGAGGTTCTTCTGGCTACCGCTATCAACGATGAAGTGCAGCAGGGTGCCTTTTACCCACATTTGTGAATGGAAGAGGCGCTCTCCTTCTTCTGGCTCGTTTAGTTCACTAGGCTGGAGCTTGGTGGTAGCAACGATGGCACTGGGTTCCACGTCAATGATCCATATTCCCCTTTCTGGTTTTGTCTCGAAGTCAGAATCTGCATATGATTCAGAGGCTTTCACTTCGGCCACCAGCGTTTTCTTTGAGCGACAGTCAGCAGTGTTATGCCAAGGGCTCTTATGAAAGTCACACCACTTCCCGGTATCTTTCTTTGTATTTCCTGTGTCCTTCTTTGCTTGTGGCTTGTACTGGTTGTCTTGATACTGTCCATATTTGCTCTGTCCTTTGCTCGGTGGGTTGGCGCCGCTCTTTCCTGGATTTTGTTGTGAGGGGTTCCCAGGCCCAAATTGCCGCGTCTTTTGTTTGAGCTTTTGCTCGATTTTGATGGCATATCGGTAGGCCACGCCCAAGGATGAGATGTCCAGAAATTCCATTTTGGTCTAGATGTATCTATGTAGAGCACCACAATACTTGAGCACCAGATGTCTCTCCGAATATTTGATACCCAACTTGGTGCACAAGGTATGGAAGATATTTGTGAAATCTAGCACTGCTTGGTCTCTTTCTTGCTGCAGTGTGGGCCATTTGGTATACAGGTCGTCATAACTTCCGACAGGGTAGTATTGTTCCTTAATAGCATCCCTGAAGGATTCCCAGGTGGCCATGACTGAAAATAATGAGGTTTCCTCTATTTCCTTTTGCTCACAGAAAGTTTCCCACCAATCTTTGACATGGGGAACGACTTTGAGGAGCGCAAAAGTAATCTTTTCCCTATTCGAAAATTTATGAACAGAAAAATACCCTTCTAGTAGATTCAACCACTTGTCTATAGCATCTGTGTCTATCTGACCTTCAAATATAGGAATATCAAATTTTATTTGTACCTTGAAGGGGGCGGCACCTCCGTTTGAAGAAGATGTGTTGCCTGTTGGTAGTCGCCGAAGGATTTGCGTGAAACTATCCATCATCTTGTTCCTCTGTTGCGTGAGGGATTCCTCAATCAACAGTTTGAAAGGATATACTGTCCTATCATATTTCTGTTCTCCTGCCATGGGAGGTCACTTGGGCGTGCAAGAGCTTCTGTCCTCAAGAGAAACAAGCTTGAGACCCAACTCTTTGTACTCCAACCTCGTTGGGGACATGCATTAAGACGACAAGGAGCAGACCACTCTGATACAACTGATCCAGATTTTATGAGTAGAACGAAATGAATACAGATTATTAACAGGTGCTTAACAAAAAATAACAGAGATACAGTAAAACTGGTTTTCTATTCAATAACGAAATAAGCTGAAACTGTAAAATGCAGCGGAAACAAGCTTGCTAGAATGGTGGCAGCTTATCTCTGAGAAGAGATGTGACGACAGCGCGAATTCGCAAGAAGAAGGTTACAATGAGGCTCTGAAGGCCTTTTTACAATAAGCAAGAATTCCAAAAACTCTAGACATCCAAAAACCTAACCCTAGGAGATGAAGCGCCAAAAGTCATGTGGGCCCCGTTTGGGTAAGCTAGTACATCAACTTCCCGGGGTTGTAACTTTTGCATACAATCTCCGTTTTAGGAGTGTGATAGCCCGTTGGAAAGGTATCGTCGAGGAGATTCATTTTGGGGGCTCAATATGCCTTCAAATATCATTGAGGAGCTCTATACTGAAAAAATTCATTTAGGCCCTCAAAATGGCCCCAGAAGTAAAAACTGCTAAAAATAGTAAATTTCCAAAAATGTCAGAAAGTTGTTTTGAGCCAGTTGGAAAAGGTGGGTGGCCACCGATATCCATCTGGATAAAAAATTCATCATTTATAGAAGTAGCCATAAGAACCTCATCTCAGAAGAGGTCATAAAGAGGATAGCCCTGCCAACAACACCACACCTGCAACCCTACACCATTAGATGGCTCCTTCAAGGAAGTGATCTCTGCATCATCCAACAGTGTTGCCTATTGTACGAAATCAAGCCATTTAAATATGACGTGTTGTGTGATGTTTCTCCCCTTGAAGTTTGTGATGTTCTTTTCGACCAACCTTATTTATGAAAATGTCATGTTGTATATGAGTCTAGGCCTCACAATTTTATTATTAATTTGAATAGGAAATTGTACAGGATACCTGAGATAGTGCCATCTAGTGCTATTTCATTGATCTCTTCCAAGCAATGCAGGAAGGTCATTTCTAAGAACGAGAATTTTTTCTTCTTCGTGATTCACTCTGAGAGTGAGAGAAAGGTTGTAGCCACATCCATGGCCTCCACGACTAACCTCTCCACGCAACATAAGCAAGCGGATAAGGTCATGGAAGAATACAAAGACATATTCTCATCACCTATTGGAGTACCTCTTCACTGTCAGGTCAAGAATTCCATTGATTTGACCCCCAACGCACTTCTACCAAATGGGCCAGTCTATCGTCACTCTCTACTAGAAAATGAGGAGATCAAGCATCATATCCAATAATTTCTCCACAAGGGGCACATCCAACCCAAATCATCACCTTGTAAAAGCCCAATCATGTTGGTGTAGAAGAAATATGTGACCTGACGGCTCTAGATTGATTACTGGGCCCTAAAAAAATCACAGTCAAGAACTGGTACCCGATTCCCCGAATTGACAATATCCTTGATCAACTCAAGAGGGACAAATACTTCAGTAAGATTGATTTGAAGTCTGGATACCATCAGGTTCCAATAGAATAGATAGATGTATGGAAAACTGCCTTGAAGTCAAAATAAGGTCTTTTTGAATGGTTGGTCATACCCTTTGGTTTGATGAATGCCCCAAGAAATTTCATGAGGTTGATGGACGATATCCTGCGGCCTTTCACTAATTTTTTTGTGGTGGTGTATCTAGATGACACCCTCATCTACAATAAGACTTGGGTATAACACTTGCAACATATTCATTAGGTTCTATACACCCTGTGACAACACAAGCTATATGCCAAATTGGAAAAATTCCCCTTCGACATGGACACGGTCCAATACCTAGGCTACATTGTTGATGTGCATGGTGTGCATGTTGATCCAGCCAAGATCTAAGTCATTTGTGACTGGCCAACCCCAACCATTCTCACTGAGCTTCAAATCTTCTTAGGCCTTGACAATTTCTATCATAGGTTCGTGTTGGGATTCTCCCATATTGCATGGGCCCTCAGTCAAATAACCAGAGGTGGTGGTAAGGAAAAATTTGTGTTGGGCCTGTCCCAACAAAAAGCGTTCGATGATCTGAAGCAGCGCTTGTGTTCAACACCAGTTCTCTCATTACCTGACCTAGAATATCCATTTGAGATCCATACAGATGCTTCAGACTATGTTGTGGGAACAATCCTCACTCAACACAACCACCCCGTGGCCTATCATAGTGAGACACTATCAAATGTTGTCCATAAGTACCCTACTTATGATAAAGAAATGTAATCCATTGTGCAATCTTTCCACGATTGGGGGCATTACATTCTTGGGAAGGAGACAATCATCCATGCTGATCATAAGTCACTACAGTTCATGTAGACAGAAGGTAAATTGCAAAATTTCTGCCATCAGAAGTGGTCCACATATTTGCAGCAGTTCCACCTCCACATCAATTATAAGACAAGAAGTACCAACTGAGTCACTGATTGCCTCATATGACCTCTATTCATGACACTCACCACAATGCTAGACTCTTGCGACCATGAGACCTCCAGGTGGCCCCACTTCTATGAGATGGATCCTGACTTTCCCAACACATACCAGATGTTGGGTGCCAACACAACTGTCAGTAATTTTCATATTCAGGATGGGTTGTTGTGCCATCTGGGCCATATCTGCATTCCATCAAGCGAGAAAGAAAATTTGATTTTGTAAGCCCACTATAGTTGGGTGGCAAGACACTTTGGCATGGAAAAGATAGTGGCAGTGCTGCAACGACATTTCTACTGGCCAAAACTTTGACAGGATGTCAACAAGTATATTCGGTCTTGCACTGCCTATGCTATTGCCAAAATGGCCATCAAGAAATAAGGTATTTACACTCCTCTTCCTACTCCTAAAATGCCCTGAGAATCCATATCAATGGACTACATGTCGAGCCTCCCTTCCACTAGGAGAGGAAATGACTGTGTTTTTTTGGTCATTGATCTCTTTTCCAAGATGGTGATTTTGGCTTCCTGCAAGAAGAGAATCATGGTGAAGGAAACTGCCAATAATTTATTTGAACTAGTGTGGGTACACTTTTGGATACCACAAACCATTATCTCAGATCGAGACAGTTAGTTTCTCAACACATTTTGGTTGAGACTTTGGTCACTGTTGGACACCAAGCTCACCAAGTCCACTGCCTTCCACCCCTAGACAAATGTCCAAACCGAGGTCATCAACCAGATGATCATGCACATCTTGTGCATGTACAATTTCAAGAACCCTCGAAACTAGGATGAGAGTATTCCCTATGTTCAACACATATACAAAAAATCCATGCATAACTCAACTGGCCACAACCCCTTTCAGGTGGGGTTGGGATTTCAACCATTGGGTCCCATGGATGTTGCACTACCCCTTGTGGCCACCCATGAATACTTGTCGCATGCTCCAACTACAGCTAAAAAATCCACTCGGTTCATTGAGTAGATCCAATACATCCTCCAATAGGATCAATATTTTTTACAAAAGTCCAATTCCAAGTACAAGTAGCTCCATGATCAACATCAGGTTCCACACCAGTTTTGGGTGGGAGACAAAGTTTGGTTGCACTTGCAGAAAGAACTCCTTACATGGACTCATCAGAAGCTTTGTCCACTCCATTATGGTACTTACACCATTACAAAGGCTATGGGTGAAAATGATTTTGAGCTCAACCTACCCCCCTTCCTTTGCTTGCACCCAATGTTCAATGTGGACCTCCTTCATCCTTATTTTCCACCATTATTGGACACCTCGAAGATAACAGAACAATTGACACCAACAAAGATCAACCCTAATTTCATGGAACATAAATCCACTAATCATATAATGGACACATAGTTCAAGGACATTCACCAACAGAGGATCCAACTTTATCAGGTTGTCAAAGCAGGGCAACTCCTACACCAAGGAAAGTGGCTCACCCTGGGCCAAATTCAACAAAAAATTCCTCATATGATGGGGACACTGAACACAATGGAGAAAATTTATTCCTAAGGATGGAGGATTGATCTAGGTGGATATCGGTGGCGACCCACCTTTTCCAACTGGTTCAAAACAATTTTCTGGCAATTTTGGCAATTTACTATTTTTAGTTGTTTTTAACTTCTAGGGTCAGTTTGAGGGCCTAAGAATTTTTTTTTCATTATAGACCACCTCAATGATATCCAAAGTCTTTGATTGATCCCCCTAAATTAATATCCTCTTCAATACCTTTCCAACAACCTATCTTGCACCCTAAACGAAGATCGTATGCAAAAGTTACGACCTCGAGAAGTTAATGTACTAACTTACCCCAAAAGGGCCCATGTGACTTTTGCCTCTTCATCTTATAGGGTTAGGTTTTTTGATTTATATGGTTTTGGCATTCATCCTTATTGTAAAAATTCCTTCAGAGCCTCATTGTACTCATCTTCATGCGAATGAGCGTAGCCGTCACATCTCTTCTCATAGATAAGTTGCCACCATTCTAGCAAACTTGTTTTCAGTTTGCATTTTACAGTTTTCAGCGTATTTCTTATTTAATAGAAGTCAAGTTTTATTGTATCTCTGTTATTTTTCAATGTGTCTCTGTGTTAACATTATAAATTTGTGGTTTCATTTCGTTCCGCTCATAAATATGGATCACAGGATGGGTGAATACATCGTATATATCAGAATATGTGCATTTCTCTCATGAATCAAGGATCCATTTGAACACACAAATTGTAGGGTATGCATGTGTATGGTTGTCATTATTGCAAGAAAGGCATCTCACTGCAATGCACATAGTGTGTAGGATGCATTACCTATATGAAAGAGCCAACTTTGTTTGTTGTGTTTTCCACAGAGGCTTCTAGCTACACTCTACGAGGATGCATGTGGGTTGCATGCACTCACTTGTAGGCTTCCTAGTTCTGGTGGTGTTGACATGTTAGCATGCAACTTTTCATTCAAAATCACCGCTAGGTTGCCCAATTAGCGGTACAATTGCATTACTAGAAGGCTGTGAAAATGTAAGGCCAAGGGTTTGTTTTCTTAATTTATTTATTGTGGTACTTTCCTTATAGTCAACCACATCTCCCTACATAAGGTTCTGTTGAACTCAGTCACCCTCATTTCTCCTAAGTATCTCTTTGGGATTCGTCCCATACATAAATAAAAGTTTACCAGTTGGATCATTGAGAGATTTTGAGGTTTCGTTGTCTACATAAATTAATAATTGGCATTCCATTTACCATTAAATACAGTTTTTGAAATTTTATTCAATCCCCAAAAATTTGCATAGAACCGAAAGTTAATTCTCTAAACTAAACCCATTTGAACATGACATTGTTTAAAACAAATTTTAAAGTTTCTCCACATTGCATCATGTTAAATCTTCCATTAAGTGTAATCCCTTCTGACAAATGTATTAATTCCCAATAATTTACAGTTTAATTAATACTCTGACAACTTATATTTACAGTTGGGAACAATATTGTTTAGGATCCTATTATCACTCCAAGAGTCACCCTAGACTGTAATTAGGTGAGCTTGGTAACATGCAAATAATTTAAATTTAATCTTGAAAGGTAAGCTTTAAAGTCACAAGGATTTGACCATAAAGACAATCAAATTCATCTACTGTACACATTCCCAACTATATCCTTTAGCAAAAGTGTCCTTAACAACTTCAGATCAGACAACAGGTTTGATAAGTTAATGAGAAAAAGAAGACTATGATCTGAACATGTCAGAGATACTTCCATCACTTTAAGACAATCAACTCACAATAAAAATCTATGTATTAACAAATTCTACATCACCAATGCAAAGAACAAATACCTCATTCAATCATCGTATGAATAAGAACAAGAGTAAATAAGTCACTCATTACTATTAGTACACAGAGAAAGATAGAAATGAGAAAAATAAAAGCTTATCTCCATTGATTAGGAATCACAAGTATGAAAAGATACAGAGAAAGGAAAAAGAACACAATGACAACACTCTGAATTCCTCTGGGTCAAAAGCCTCCTCCCACTATCTCATTCTAACCTTAATCTAATTTTGTACCATGAAATATATAGAACCATAGGTCCTTTCCATCTCACCAATTCAAACTCTAACCCCTTTCCAAAAATAGAAACAGTTACAAACAAAGAATGACACGTTTTAACTAATTTCCTTCTTTTCAGGAGGCGAAATTATGAAAACTAGGCTTCAAAATTCCACTTGTAATTCTAAAACTACAATAACTGTGTAAAATATGAGAACGATTTTTTTAAATAAGCTCGTTATAAAGAAAAACCTCTCTCGGTTTCTTGAAATTCATCTCCAGATGGCTAGAATATGTGTCGCAAAAACATGTCTCAATCAAGAAATCATGAAAACTGATAGGGCTCAAAGATTCCTTTGAATCTCCCAATACGTGACACCTGTGTGAAAAATGAAAGAGGTTAATGTTCTTGGGTCCCTTCTTGAAAATAACCTTCTTTGGATTTTGAAAATTCATCCTGATTCACCCGGAAATCCTCTTGGAATTCAACTAGTCAAAAATACTAGTTCAACAGTCTTAGAACATAGTTTTTGCAACACATTCTGTAGTGCATTTTGATAGAAGCGTAGCGTGCACTTGGAGGATATTTTGAGATAGATTTTATGCATATTTTTTCTGATCTGAAGGTTCGATAAGGTAGCCCTGGATGTCCTCTAATCAAATGAACCTTGAAACTTGAAAAATACCACTTGTAAGACATTCAAAAATTCATTTTCCCAAGATTACTCCATAAGCATAGCGTGGGTTGAAAAACAATGGCAAAATCATGAAATTTGGGGTGTTTTCTGAGTTTTCCTCCAAAATTAGGAATTTTCATGAAAAACTGAAGGCATATATGAGATGTACACATCAAAATTTATCCATCCATGCAATTATGACCTTCATTGGAGCATTTGAGTATAAGTGTAGTGTGAGCTCGTTGCATTTCTGTGCATCATGAAATTGCCAAAATTCCAAATTTCTCAAACTTTTCTGCAAAAATATGTCTCAAAGGTAGAGAAATATATCTCTAACCATAACACATTTTGAAAAACTGAGAGATGTTTTTGTTATTTGGTATTTGATGAACAAAAACCTCCTCAATTTTCAAAAATACTTTCTCATTTGTTCAGAATCCAAGTTTGAAATTAGTCACTCAAACATTGCAGAAGCACATCGTGCTCTCAGCAGAAACACAATGTGGTCTTTGAGATGGTGTTTGGAGGCCTTCCCAAAGGATTTTTGGGCTGAAAGTGGTATGGTTGGAAATATTACTATGTCTTCTACACAATGGAGTCATCAAGAACTGCAAACGCCTTCTCAAAACCCCTGAAAAAAATGACTTGAAGTCGAGTTGTTCAAAAGTGTAGGAACCCTCCTATAGCAATTATATTTTGGGAATTTATCTCAAATCATAAAACCTGTGCATAAACTGAAGGAGGTTTTTGTTCCTTGGTCTATTATTGAAAAAGACCTTTTTGAAACTTTTTATGACTCAAAGAAAAAAACTAAGGTGAATTTGTTTGACCCATACAATCTTATGTGTTAACATTTGGCTCCATAGGGGATGACATGCTCCCTTTGAGTTGCGAAGAACATGCAGTTCCAGTTTCCTTATCCATTGGGATATGGAGTCATCTTTGCAACGAACCTATGAAACACTGCTAAAATATTCCACTTGTTTAAGCAAACTGACTGATAAACCTGCTACAAATTGAAGGAAAACAAATGCTCGAGAAGCGAGATTATTTCCTACACTATCCTACCTCGAACCAGATCTCCATTTTGATCAGGTAAAGGTAGAATTCCACAACAACCATTCAAGTAATTTTAATATTGAAATGATCTCGTCTCTGCTACTGATTAATGAATAATAACAAGAGCATAACAACAACGATATAGACTCTTTTAGAAATCCATACTCACCCATGAATGTTGGTGAAATGATAAAATCTGAAATTTTTAGAGAATATGAAAAATATGACTCCAACAAGGCTACTATTGGATCCTCAAAACCATAGTCACAAAACTGTTGATTGAGAAAAGATGATTTCCATTGCATAAATTCCCTTTACTAAGAAAGAGATGACCTCCCTGTGTTTTCATGAGCACCTCTTGATCATCAAGAATGACAATTTCCTCTTCATAAACATGATCATATGATAATTGCATAGAAGGACTTAAACAATTCTAACTATGATCAACTAAAAACATATAGTTATCTATGAAATCATCCACCATTGCATGCTCAAACTGATTTTGAAAATCAACATAAGCATGATGTACATCCCGATCCGTAGAAAAATATGAAAACTTTGAAAAATCTGTCAAATGTTGTCCCAAATATGATTCATACTTACATTCTTGCTGCTCCAAATCTGAAATATACTCACAATCTTGTTGTTCATGTGCATGCATATTTTCGAAGTATGTTTGATCTTGAATCTGCTTGCAAGCCCAGATATTCTCCTCGACTTCCTTTGCATCTTCAAACAACCTTCTTAAAGAAGAATATTTTCTTTCTCTCAGGAGAAGGACAAGCTCTGAATGTTGAGCCATTTAATAGTACACCATAGCAACAACCTTAGAAGGCCAGATCTCCAATGGCATGCTATGATAAACTCTATAAAACCCTTTGTTGAAGACAACCATAGCTTCTTCTTCCCCTCTCCTCAAAGCATTAAAATCAACGAGGTATTGATGCAGGGACTTGTTCTCACCCTAATACTTTAAAAAGATGTTGCATAGGTCGATCCATGAACCAATAGAATCAACTGCCAAACCTTTAAACCACACAGTAACATCTCCAAACAAGGATTTGGAGAACAATATCATGGTAACATATTCATGTACTATCTCAAAATGATCAACAAAGTTCTCAAAGCCCCCAAGTGTCTCTCAGTTGTAACATGATCCTCTCTAGAAAACCGAGGAAGAGACTCAAAGAAATCAAGAGGATAACGATGAAGGTGACATGGTAGCCTTAAAGGTTTAAACATCTTGTCTCTAATTCTAGTTTGAAAACTAGTGGGTTGAATATGAGTTTTAACAAGATGATGGCAAGGTTCAACAGTAAGAGTAGAAGGTGATGAGATCTAAGAAGGATTTGAATCAATTTCAACCTCCTCAAGGTTACAAGGGTGATCAAATTCAAGATGGATTTCAATACAAATCTCATCCTTATGAATAGGATGAGGTGAAGATACAAGATCAACATCTACAACACAAGAGGAAGGCATGTCTTCTTCTTCAAAGGATGGATATATAAAGGAAGGCTTATGAACATTCAAATAGACAAAGCAGAGGATAATCCTCTTTATACGTAAAGGGAAAGAGAGAAATGAGATGATAAAGAAAAACAAGAGTTTATGGAGAAATCTCATAAGTTGATACCTGGTCATCCCCTTTTGTATGGTCATATTTCTGTCAACATGATCCTCCTCGTTGGAGTCTTTGATTGTGGAGTCGCCAGGTAGATAATTATAGTCAATTTATGTGTTCCTCTCTTGTCTACCATCAAGATTTGGATCTATGAAATTCCCCCAGGGAAGCTATCTTCACACTTCATTCCTTGACAACGACACCATCTATGTTATCACTCCAAGAGTCACCCTAGACTGTAATTAGGTGAGTTTGGTAACATGCAAATAATTTAAATTTAATCTTGAAAGGTAAGCTTTAAAGTCGTAGGAATTTGACCATAAAGACAATCAAATTCATCTACTGTACACATTCCCAACTATATCCTTCAACAAAAGTGGCCTTAACAACTTTAGATTAGACAACAGGTTTGATAAGTGAATGAGAAAAAGAAGACTATGATCTGAACATGTCAGAGATACTTCCAACACTTTAAGACAATCAACTCACAGTAAAAATATGTGTATTAACAAATTATACATCACGAATGCAAAGAACAAAGACCTCATTCAATCATCGTATGAATACGAGCAAGAGTAAACCAGTCACTCATTAATATCAGTACACAGAGAAAGATAGAAATGAAAAAAAGAAAAACTGATCTCCATTGATTAGGAATCACAAGTCTGAAAAGATATAGAGAAAGGAAAAAGAACACAGTGACAACACTCTGAATTATTTTGGATCAAAATCCTCCTCCCACTAGCTCATTCTAACCTTACTCTACTCTTGTACCATGAAATATATAGAACCATAGGTCCTTTATAGCTCACCAATTTGAATTCCAACCCCTTTCCGAACATAGAAACAGTTACAAACAGAGAATGACCACTTTTAACTGATTTCCTGCTTTTCAGGAGGCGAAATTCTGAAAAATAGGCTTCAAAATGCCACTTGTAATTCTCCAACTACAACAGATGTGTAAAATCTAAGAACGGGTTTTGTAAATAAGATAATTCTAAAGAAAAACCTCTCTCGTTTCTTGAAATTCATCTCTAGCTGGCCGAAATACATGTCGCAAAAATATGTCTCAATCAGGAAATCATGAAAACTAAAAAATAGGGCTCAAAGATTCCTTCGAATCTCCCAATCCGTGACAACTGTGTGAAAAATGAAAGAGGTTAATGTTTTTGGGTTCGTTCTTGACAATAAACTCCTCTGGATTTTGAAAATTCATCCCAGTTCACCCGAAAATCCTCATGGAATTAAGTTGGTCAAAAATACTAGTTCAACAGTCTTAAAATAGAGTTTTCGTAACACATTCCATAACGCATTTTGACAGAAGCGTAGCGTGCACTTGGAGGATCTTTTGAGATAGCTTTTATGAATATTTTTTCTGATCTGAAGGTTGGATAAGGTATCCCTAGATGTACTGTAACCAACTGAACCTTGAAACTTGAAAAATACCACTTGTAAGACACTCAAAACTTCATTTCTCCAAGAGTACTCTAGAAGCGTAGCGTGGGTTGAAAAACAATGGCAAAAACATGAAATTTGGGGTGTTTTCTGAGTTTTCCTCCAAAATTAGGAATTGTCATGAAAAACCAAAGGCATATCTGGGATGTACACATCAAAATTCATCCATAGATGCAAGGATGACCTCCATTGGAGCCTCTGAGAAAAAGAGTAGCGTGATCTCGCTACATTTCTGTGCATCATGAAATTGCCAAAATACCAAAATTTGACCAAAGTTCTCAAAATTTTCTGCAAAATTAGGGCTCAAAGGTAGATAAATATCTCTCTAACCATAACACTTTTTGCAAAACTGAGAGAGGTGTTTTTTATTTGGTATTTGATGAAAAAAAAACTCCTCTAGTTTTCAAAAATACTTTCTCATTTGTTCAGAATCCAAGTTTGAAGTTAGTCACTCAAACATTGTAGAAGCGCAACATGCTCTCAACAGAAACACAACATGTTCTTTGAGATGGTGTTTGGAGGCCTTCCTAGAGGATTTTTGGGCTGAAAGTGGTATGGTTGGAGATATTATGATGTCTACTACACAATGGAGTCATCAAGAACTACAAACGCCTTCTCAAAACCCCTGAAAAACTGACTTGAAGTCGAGCTGTTCAAAAGTGCAGGAACCCTCCTATAGAAATTGTATTTTGGGAATTTATCTCAAATCATAACACCTGTGCATAAACTAAAGGAGGTTTTTGTTCCTTGGTCTATTATTGAAAAAAACCTTTCTGAAACTTTTTATTACTCAAAGAACAAAACTAAATTGAATTTGTTTGACCCATACAATCTTATGTGTTAACGAATCCAAATACAAATACAAAGAGCTTGAGAGCCACTTATATTTCGTGCAAGAAAATCACTAAGATAAGCTTCAAAATTGCTTCTTGTGTATTTTTAAGATTTTCACTAGGCATCACCTTTAACAAATCTATTAATCCCAATTTCCCTGTTGTCTTATCTACTTGTAGAACAATTGTCGTCCTACCTACTTGTAGAATAGTTGAACTGATAAAACACTGGAGATCAATATGAAGATACAGAGTCTACAAAGTTCTCTGCATGGCTAGTTCATTTGAAACATGATTTAAAGTTACTTTGCAGTGCATCCTTTTAATCTATTGTGGTTTCTGAGAATTTTAGTTGAGGAAACAAACTTGTTTTTAAGACATTTTTCCATGGCCAATATATGTTGAAAAGCATCAACCAACAGAGAGTCAAAAGAGTAGCCTAGGCATTGCACTTGCACAAAAACACATGAATATGATACCTCATAGTTTTGGTTTGATTAATGGAGAATTTTCACGATTCCTCTAAAGGATTAATTTTGAGTAGCCTCTATAAATCTTACTACTTTTTAAATAATTTTGTTTCATGGGCTCAACTCTCTTAACAACAAACAAAGAGCCCCCAACCCAGCAGTAGCAAGTTGGATGCATACAGAACCGAGTAGAGCAAGAATATAGGGAAGGCCATTTCCATGAATCTAATCGTCTTGTTAATAAGCCATGGTACGTCCTCTTGTTAATAATCCATGTTATCAGAAATGATAAACTGTAATGGAACCAAAAACAAGGGGTAGAAGTTTTTCAGGTAAGAAATGATCTTACTCCTCCCAAGTGAAAAAGACTAAGCAGAGACATAATTGATGCAATACACTGCACTATTGATGTCTATTCTATTATTATGAACATGTATAGTTACACAATATGGTTATAAGAAGTTACGAAGTTACCAACTCATGTAACAATAAACTAACTAATTAACTAGTTACGTAAGGATATAATTATTTTTCAACACTTCCCCTTAATTACATTCGCTAAAAAACTATCACTATCACTATCACCAGCTACCAATGCATTAGAATCCCCCTTAAACATAAATTGCTCCCACATTCTAAGATTAAAATATCATACTTTTCCCTTGTTAATCGAAGATTCAAATTCTCTTATTCAAGTGGAATTAATACCACATTCCTCCCATAGTCAGTGCCTCAAGCTACTCGAAACCAAGGACACACTACATGATTACATATTGATCTATGTAGGCATGACTCAATCAGGTCCTACAAAACATGGGGAACACAACTTGCTTATAGCAAATCTTACAACTTGGACCAAAAACCTTAGAAAAAACCTTAGACCAAAACAAACTTACTCGAGTGTCTACTGGGGTGTCAGGTACTTCAAATTACAACATTTCATTTCTTCTTCTATTTGTTGGTGACTAAAAGACCAAAATTTAGTTGTATTTTGTTGGATTCAATCTCCACACTCTTCTCCACTTTTTCTTTATGTCTCTACCTTGTTTGTGTATCTTCCTTCTTTGCGGCTTCTCGAATTCTCCTTCAATCTTCACATCTTCTCATCCGATCCTCTCTTTCTCAAGATGAGGTTTTCTCCATGCAGTTTTTACTGCTAAATAATGTTGAAATGTTGTCCACAAAATAGCTCAGCATCAATGATACTTGCTCTTCAACAATAGAAGAAACTTTTACATGTGACTTTTTTCCTTGGAAGCCTCAATCTTCCATCTCTGGCTGGAATTTGCTCCTTCGATTCACTGAACTTGGTTCTCTCTTTGCAATTTTCTTTATAAATTCAAAAATAAATCTCATCACCATGCTTCATATTTGTTTTTCCTTTTTTCTCTTGAATTTACCTTCGTCTTGGATTTCCATATTCTCCTGTCATTTGTTAGAGCCACGAATTCTAACAAAATAAAATCAACTTCATATTAAGGTCGTGAATATCAATATAAATATTATCAATCATAATTCCAAAGACGTTAACAACTATTTACATCAATATGCAAACCTTTGACATGTTCCATGACTTTAATTTGCCTTTGACATTGACATGAATAGATTAGTTTCTTCCACTTTATCTTGTTTTCATTCACTTCTATCTTTTCTCCGATATGTCTAAGTAAGCCAATTTGTAACAAAACAAACTTGATCTCCTTTTTTTTATAAAGATATCTTTCTCCAGTAATGTTTTTATTTAAATATATATTTCTCCAATAAAATTTTACAAACAACCTTCTTAATCTTTAAAGCCACTAAATAAACAACCTTCTTTCTCCAATATATATATATATATATATATATATATATATATATGAGGCTAGATTCTTTATTTTATTTTAAAGAAATAAATGAAGCAAAGTGGTGGTTGTTTATTTAGTGGCTTTATATATATATATATATATATAAACTAATGCAGACTTACAGATGCAAGATTACTGCTTCGTACAACTTCTAAGGGAAAATTGTGATTTCTTATATCTTTGTTGCTTTTGGGCATCGTTTTTCTTCTTACCGACTCTAGATCTTTCTTAATGGAAAATCCAAGAATCTATCCATACAATTCGAACCAATGACCTGACGATTCTTGATCATGTGGACAATCAACAATTCAGATCGTTTTGAGATCCAATCAATGAACGCCTTGGGTCTGGTTAGAATTCTTTCCCACAACCATCTCTTCACCAATACACGATATATATTTTGTCAGATGTTGAACGTCTCGACTGCTCTCACTTATAGCTATTGACTGCAGTCTTACTAATCCACATCCTTCTTGAGACTCTAGTGGTCACCATCCACATATCTAGGGTTACTGGGCCCTCTAATGATGGAGTGAGGCTCAAACCCGCTCTAATACCATGAAAAATATTAAGTAGAGATATAATTGATGAAACACACCACACTATTGATGTCTATTCTATTAATATGAATATGTACAGTTACACAATATGGTTACAAGAAGTTATGGAGTTACCAACTCCTATAACGATAAACTAACTAATTAACTAGTTAAGTAAGAATGCTAACTAATTAACTAGTTACTTAAAATTGTAATTATTTTTCTGAACACCAAGTACCATACATATTGTAGACATAAGAGCTAATTTAAAAAAAAATCCCAATCAAAACTCCCAAATAATGTACAGTTATAAATCAAATTACATTCAGTTAATAATGTTTAAGTTTGTATAATTCATTATTTTTAAATTTATATCTTTTTTGTGAGTACAATTTTGGTTTCTTGACCTTTTTGGGGGAGAAAGAGTGCCCTGCCATATGTTTTTGGTAACATAGTTACTAAATGGGGAGGTACTGTGAGAGGGAACTCAGTAGCAGGGAGGCCTGAAGTATAGAGTGCTTCCGCTTGGTCTAGGTAACGACCATGGGAAGAAAATCTTATGGATCAACCATGGTGGAGTATAAATGCCTCTATAAAGAAAACCTTTACACTGAATCTAACAAGAATTGGCCAAGCAGATCTAAATCAAACACTTACATTGAATCTAACAAAAATTCATAAAATAAAATATTAGATTTTAAATATTGAAATAAATAATAAAATTTAAAAATTAAAATATACAAATTTAATTTTCAAAATATTATATTTAATATAATATTAAAAAATTATAATATAAATAACTAAATTTTAAGTAGTCAAATAAATCATTTTTGTTTTCAAAATATTAAATTTAATATAGAAACAATATAAAGATAGTTGAATATGAAATATACTTTCTTCTAAGCTATGTATATACCTAAATTAGATCTCAATTTCCATATATTTGTCACAATATCTACCTTTCAAACCTTCTAAATCATCAAAACTTTAGTGATATTGAAAACTCTCTTCATCGCTCATCATTGAATCATCGCTTTAGTGAAACCTTCTAAATCATCTTAATCATCGCTTTAGTGATGTTCTCAATCTGATCATTGCTCTAGGTTTTGTGGAATAAGACGGAGCTGAGGGAGCCATTGGGCATGTATCTGTACACCAAGAGTCTTCTACAACCCTCGGTGCAAAATCCCCGCATACGAACCAAATTAACATGTTGTATTTTCCACTGGTTCTCACCTCCATCCAAAACATCTTTTCTCCTTGGCTCACACCCTCCAGTTTCTTAACAGCCACCAGAGAGTTGTCTGTTAGAGTCCCTTTGAAGACGGAACTGAAGCCCCCGCTCCCAGCTACTCATAAAAGTTATTCGTTTCACTTTGCAGCTCTTTGTAAGTGAATACAATTAGCGTTCCCGACTCGTATTCTATTGCACATGATAGAAAGTGTTTACAATACCAGAGAAACAATATCACAAAGCTCAGAATAACAACCATCCCACCTGTGACACCACCGACTAAGCCAACAAGATCTGTGGCCTTCTTAGAGGAACTCGACACATCAGGGGCATCTAAGCGCAGGAACAAAGAGATCCCATTGGAGGAATCGTAGGCATATGTAGTGCCACCATAGGAATCCTAGGAATTGTAGGAATCGTTAGAGGAATCGATAGCCGTCACATCTCTTCTCAGAGATAAAGATGCCACCATTCTAGTGAGTCTTGCATTTTGTATTTTTACAGTCTCTTTACAATTCTTTCATTAATAGAAATCAAGTATTGTTGTATTTCTCTATTTCTGGAAATTTTCATGAGTATTTCATTGTAATATTCGTTCTGAAAATAATCCGAATCAACCATATTGTAAAAAAAAATTCTATATTTTGTTTATTATTCAATCAAGAAGATATTTATACATGATTTTTTCGCTCAACAACATAACAAACTCATGAGGGAATCTCTCAACCACACACATAAATAGGATCTGATAATTAGAGAAGATCTTCCACAACTAACTAGATCTAACAAACCCAAACCAATCTCTAAAGTAAGCATTGATTATAACACCCTTCCTTAATGCTTACATCACAAATAACAATATTTAAATAACATAAAATATTTTGAACTTTGATCTCTGTTTGGTCTGGTCTTCATTAGAATTTCTACCCACTCTTAAATGTCATAGACTACACTCTTTCTAAACCATCAACTTGGAGCTACCATTTGATCCACTTAAGATATGATTGTTTCTAACCATCGATGACATATTTGTAGGACCAACGATTCATGACATACCCCGAAGAATAGTCTAGATACTGAATCATTATATTGACATACTTTCATTTATCTAAGTACATGGTATGACGATGTATTCATCATTTATCTAGGAAAGAAGTCTAGATACTGAAAGTATAAAGTAGTCAATCTTACAAAGTGGCCTATTTCACACACACAATGATCACAAACTATACACATAACCAATAGCCATTATTCTTGGGTCACCGCATCCTCCAAGAACCATGAGTTGTAACAAAATTTAGGCATAATCAAACTGGTGACTTGTCCTTGTGGCACCACATACATCAAGAACCACCAGCTTAAGTTATGATACTCTATTGTATAATTGGTTCTTCATAAAAAAAACTCACAATCAAGATAATAATAATATATTACAAATAATCAATACAATGCCTTCTCATTTTTCCTTGCAATAAATATATCCCAAAAGAAATAGACCAATAGAAATACTCCCGGGGCATCAATTGCTAATCCACAGAAGCTTTTCCCTCTTGCATAAATGATTTTTCCAACGTATGCAAATTCCTTTTGATTAAATAATCATAAATGTAACATCAATTGCTAATCCATGGAAGTTTTTCCCTCTTTCATAAATTGTTAAATTCCAACGTATGCAAATTCCTTTTGATTAAATAATCATAAATGTAAGGGTATGTGCAAGCTAATGATGGCCTCTCATGATGCGCTAGTGGCAATGCAAACATGGAAAAACAACAATTTGTTAACTTGGAGGGATTATTCAAGGTACTTTTACAATTAATTTGAATATGGTGTAAGAAGATGAAACTTATAAAATTGAATTAGCTTTCCGAATATACAACTTTTATTTATCGAAATTGTGAATAACTATGTAAAATTTGAAATTTTCTAAAAGTGGTATGTTATTTTTCCAGCAAAATATAAGGTATAGGTTTTTTTACGTTCAGGTGTTGAGTACCTTAATGATGAAATTTCATTCCAAACACTTATATAATTTTAGAGAATCCATTTTTCTAGTGCGATGCATTTTTTGGAAATTTATAATATTAATTTTATATTTTTTCTTAAATTATGAAAGTCAATATATCCTTGAAATTATAACTCCTTTTGTTCGTGTAGGCTAAGAGGGTCTTAACATGATCAAATGATTTATTTATTTTCAGATCCTAGATATCAGTCTCCTCTGGTGTGACATATAACTCATTTTAGAAATGGTTAATCTAACAAAAAGTTATAGAATAAATAAGAGAGGTATGTATTCTAGGATTTTGATATATGCGAAGACAAAAATAGAATAAAAATAGTAAACAATATTAATTAAAAAAAAACTACATATTTGGACTCTACATCGTTGAATCTATCTATGTCTATAGTTTCGTCAATAACTAAATTGTGTAGCCTATATAAAAATAATGTCAAAAACAAAGAGATAGAGAGGTATTCACAAAAATGGAGGTTTTTATCAATTTGCAGACTGAACCAGCAGGTTTGTCATCCTGAACCTAAATATGAGGCAACCAAGTCAGCATACACGTATGCTAAATTTTTCAATCCCGCCCCAAAAAATTTGAATTAAAAGAATGTGCACATCTTCTTAATACGTGCACGCACCCTAGGAACGCGCACACGTTCCTTATAGCACGTAAGAACTCTAGGAATTCAGACATGTTCCTAATGGAGTGCATGCACTTTTATATCCTATTATTTTCCATCCCTCTCTCTCTCTCTCTCCTACATCTACTCCTCTCTCCCCCACACTTTGAATCTCCCTCCCTCCCTCTCTCTCCCCTACTCTCCCCCTTTCTCTCTTTACCTCTCTCTACCTTCCTTCCTTCCCTCTCTATCCRCCYCTTCCTGTCACTCTCTCTCTACCCCCCCTCTTTATCTCCCTCTCTCTCCCTCTCACACTCCTACACATGGTAATACCTAGACATGGCAATACCTATACATTGCAAGGCATGGAAATACCCAGACCTATACCTTTCCTTTCCATGCCTCACACTCTCACACCCACTCCCTCTTTATCCCTCCCCCCCCTCTCTCTATCTCTTCTCCTTTTTGCATACCTCCACTATTACCCTCCCTCTCTCTTCCACCTCTCTCCCACCCTTTCTCTTTCTCCTCATTGTTAGTCTCAGTATCATTCTCTTTCTACCCTTATTTCTCTCTCTACCCCCCCTCTTTGTCTCCCTCTGTATCCTCCCCTTCCTCTCTC
>SNQJ01S0031420.1:95076-112377 GCA_010110895.2 Picea sitchensis
TTCTTTATTTTATTTTAAAGAAATAAATGAAGCAAAGTGGTGGTTGTTTATTTAGTGGCTTTAAAGATTAAGAAGGTTGTGTGTAAAATTTTATTGGAGAAAGATATATTTAAATAAAAACATAACTGGAGAAAGATATATTTATAAAAAAAAAGGAGATCAAGTTTGTTTTGTTACAAATTGGCTTACTTAGACATATCGGAGAAAAGACAGAAGTGAATGAAAACAAGATAAAGTGGAAGAAACTAATCTATTCATGTCAATGTCAAAGGCAAATTAAAGTCATGGAACATGTCAAAGGTTTGCATATTGATGTAAATAGTTGTTAAAGTCTTTGGAATTATGATTGATAATATTAATATTGATATTCACGACCTTAATATGAAGTCGATTTTATTTTGTTAAAATTCGTGACTCTAACAAATGACAGGATAATATGGAAATCCAAGATGAAGGTAAATTCAAGAGAAAAAAGGAAAAACAAATATGAAGCATGGTGATGAGATTTATTTTGGCATTTATAAAGAAAGTTGCAAAGAGAGAAGCAAGTTCAGTGAATCGAAGGAGAAAATTCCAGCTAGAGATGGAAGATTGAGGCTTCCAAGGAAAAAAGTCACATGTAAAAGCTTCTTCTATTGTTTAAGAGCAAGTATTGTTGATGCTGAGCCATTTTGTGGACAACATTTCAACATTATTGAGCAGTAAAAACTGCATGGAGAAAACCTCATCTTGAGAAAGAGAGGATTGGATGAGAAGATGTGAAGATTGAAGGAGAATTCGAGAAGCCGCAAAGAAGGAAGATACACAAACAGGGTAGAGACATAAAGAAAAAGTGGAGAAGAGCGTGGAGATTGAATGCAACAAAATACAACTAAATTTTGGTTTTTTAGTCACCAACAAATAGAAGAAGAAATGAAATGTTGTAATTTGAAGTACCTAACACCCCAGTAGACACTCGAGTAAGTTTGTTTTGGTCTAAGGTTTTTGGTCCAAGTTGTAAGATTTGCTATAAGCAAGTTGTGTTCCCCATGTTTTGTAAGACCTGATTGAGTCCTGCCTACATAGATCAATATGTAATCATGTAGTGTGTCCTTGGTCTTGAGTAGCTTGAGGCACTGGCTATGGGAGGAATGTGGTATTAATTCCACTTGAATAAGAGAATTTGAATCTTCGATTAACAAGGGAAAAGTATGAGATTTTAATCTCAGAATGTGGGACCAATTTATGTTTAAGGGGGAGTCTAATGCATTGGTAGCTGGTGATAGTGATAGTGATAGTTTTTTAGTGAATGTAATTAAAGGGAAGTGTTAAGAAAAATAATTATATCCTTACGTAACTAGTTAATTAGTTAGTTTACTGTTACATGAGTTGGTAACTTCGTAACTTCTTGTAACCATATTGTGTAACTGTACATGTTCATAATAATAGAATAGACATCAATAGTGTGGTGTATTGCATCAATTATGTCTCTGCTTAGTCTTTTTCACTTGGGATGAGTAATATCATTTCTTACCTGAAAAACTTATACCCCTTGTTTTTGGTTCCATTACATTTTTTCATTTCTGATAACATGGATTATTAGCAAAACGACGTACCATGGCTTATTAACAAGACGATTAGATTCATGGAAATGGCCTTCTCTATATTCTCTCTCTACTCGGTTATGTATGCATCCAACTTGCTACTGCTGGGTTGGGGGCTCTTTGTTTGTTGTTAAGAGAGTTGAGCCCATGAAACAACATTATTTAAAAAGTAGTAAGATTTATAGAGGCTACTCAAAATTAATCCTTTAGAGGAATCGTGAAAATTCTCCATTAATCAAACCAAAACTATGAGGTATCATATTCATGTTTTTTTGTGCAAGTGCAATGCCTAGGCTACTCTTTTGACTCTCTATTGGTTGATGGTTTTCAACATATATTGGCCATGAAAAAATGTCTTAAAAACAAGTTTGTTTCCTCAACTAAAATTCTCAAAAACCACAATAGATTAAAAGGATGCACTGCAAAGTAACTTTAAATCATGTTTGAAATGAACTAACCATGCAGAGAACTTTGTACACTCTATATCTTCATATTGATCTTCAGTGTTTTATTGGTTCAACTATTCTACAAGTAGGTAGGAGGACAATTGTTCTACAAGTAGATAAGACGACAGGGAAATTGGGATTAATAGATTTGTTAAAGGTGATGCCTAATGAAAATCTTAAAAATACACAAGAAGCAATTTTGAAGCTTATCTTAGTGATTTGCTTGCACGAAATATAAGTGGCTCTCAAGCTCTTTGTATTTGTATTTGGATTCGTTAACACATAAGATTGTATGGGTCAAACAAATTCACCTTAGTTTTGTTATTTGAGTAATAAAAAGTTTCAAAAAGGTTTTTTTCAATAATAGACCAAGGAACAAAAACCTCCTTTAGTTTATGCACAGGTGTTATGATTTGAGATAAATTCCCAAAATACAATTGTTATAGCAGGGTTCCTGCACTTTTGAACAGCTCGACTTCAAGTTAGTTTTTCAGGGGTTTTGAGAAGGCGTTTGTAGTTCTTGATGACTCCATTGTGTAGTAGACATCATAATATCTCCAACCATACCACTTGCAGCCTAAAAATCCTCTTGGAAGGCATCCAAACACCATCTCAAAGACCATGTTGTGTTTCTGTTGAGAGCACGCTACACTTCTACAATGTTTGAGTGACTAACTTCAAATTTGTATTCTGAACAAATGAGAAAGTATTTTTGAAAACTAGAAGATTTTTTTTTTCATCAAATACCAAATAAAAAACACCTCTCTTAGGTTTTCAAAAAGTGTTATGGTTAGAGAGATATTTATCTACCTTTGAGCCCTAATTTTGCATAAAATTTTGAGAATTTTGGTCAAATTTTGGTATTTTGGCAATTTCATGATGCACAGAAACGTAGCGAGATCACGCTATGCTTTTTCTCAGAGGCTCCAATGGAGGTTAGCCTTGCATCTATGGATGAATTTTGATGTGTACATCCCAGATATGCCTTTGGTTTTTCATTACAATTCCTAATTTTGGAGGAAAACTCAGAAAACACCCCAAATTTCATGTTTTTGCCATTGTTTTTCAACCCACGCTACTCTTCTAGAGTACTCTTGGGGAAATGAAGTTTTGAGTGTCTTACAAATGGTATTTTGCAAGTTTCTAGGTTCAGTTGGTTACAGTACATCCAGGGATACCTTATCCAACCTTCAGATCAACAAAAATATTCATAAAAACTATCTCAAAAGATCCTCCAAGTGCACACTACGCTTCTGTCAAAATGCGCTATGGAATGTGTTGTGGAAACTCTATTTTAAGACTGTTGAACTAGTATTTTTGACCAGTTGAATTCCATGAGTATTTTCGGGTGAACCAGGATGAATTTTCAAAATCCAAAGGAGTTTATTGTCAAGCATGAACCCAAAAACATTAACCTCTTTAATTTTTCACACAGTTGTCACGGATTAGGAGATTCAAAGGAATCTTTGAGCCCTATTTTTCAGTTTTCATGATTTCTTGATTGAGACATATTTTTGCGACACATATTTCGGCCAGTTAGAGATGAATTTCAAGAAACGAGAGAGGTTTTTCTTTAGAATGATCTTATTTACAAAACCCGTTCTCAGATTTTACACATCCGTTGTAGTTGGAGAATTACAAGTGGCATTTTGAAGCCTATTTTTTAGAATTTCGCCTCCTGAAAAGCAGGAAATCAGTTAAAAGTGGTCATTCTCTATTTGTAACTGTTTCTATGTTGGGAAAGGGGTTGGATTTCGAATTGGTGAGCTATAAAGGACCTATGGTTCTATATATTTCATGTTACAAGAGTAGAGTAAGGTTAGAATGAGCTAGTGGGAGGAGGATTTTGATCCAAAGGAATTCAGAGTGTTGTCACCGTGTTCTTTTTCCTTTCTCTATATCTTTTCAGACTTGTGATTCCTAATCAATGGAGATCAATTTTTCTTTTCTTCATTTCTATCTTTCTCTGTGTACTGATATTAATGAGTGATTGGTTACTCTTGTTCTTATTCATATGATGATTGAATGAGGTCTTTGTTCTTTGCATTCGTGATGTAGAATTTGTTAATACAAATATTTTTACTATGAGTTGATTGTCTTAAAGTGCTGGAAGTATCTCTGACATGTTCAGATCACAGTCTTATTTTCTCATTCACTTATCAAACCTATTGTCTGATCTAAAGTTGCTAAGGCCACTTTTGTTGAAGGATATAGTTGGGAATGAATGTGTACAGTAGATGAATTTGATTTTCTTTATGGTCAAATCCCTACTTCTTTAAAGCTTACCTTTCAAGATTAAATTTAAATTCTTTGCATGTTACCAAGCTCACCTAATTATAGTCTAGGGTGACTCTTGGAGTGATAACATAAATGGCGTTGTTGTCAAGGAACGAAGTGTGAAGATAGCTTCCCTAGGGGAATTTCATAGATCCAAATCTTGATGGTAGACAAGAGAGGAACACATAAATTGACTATAATTATCTACCTGGAAACTCCACAATCAAAGACTCCAACGATCTCATCACCTTCTACTCTTACTGTTGAACCTTGCCATCAGCTTATCAAAACTCATATTCAACCCACTAGTTTTCAAACTAGAATTAGAGACAAGATGTTTAAACCTTTAAGGATACCATATCACCTTCATGCTTATCCTCTTGATTTCTTTGAGTCTCTTCCTCGGTTTTCTAGAGAGGATCATGTTACAGCTGCGAGACACTTGGGGGCTTCGAGAACTTTGTTGATTAGCTTGAGATAGTACATGAAGATGTTACCATGAGATTGTTCTCCAAATCCTTGTTTGGGGATGCTACTGTGTGGTTTAAAGGTTTGGTAGTTGATTCTATTGGTTCATGGATCTAGCCATGCAACATATTTTTGAAGTATTAGGGTGAGAACAAGTCCCTGCATCAATACCTCATTGATTTTAATGCTTTGAGGAGAGGGGAAGAAGAAGCTATGGTTGTCTTCAACAAAAGGTTTTATAGAGTTGATCAAAGCATGCCATTGGAGATCCAGCCTTCTAAGGCTGTTGTTATGGTGTACTATTAAATGGCTCAGCATTCAGAGCTTGTCCTTCTCCTGAGAGAAAGAAAATATTCTTCTTTAAGAAGGTTGTTTGAAGATGCAAAGGAAGTCGAGGAGAATATATGGGCTTGCAAGAGGATTCAAGATCAAACATACTTCAAAAATTTGCATGCACATGAACAACAAGGTTGTGAGTATATTTCAGATTTGGAGCAGCAAGAATGTAAGTATGAATCAGATTTGGGACAACATTTGACAGTTTTTTCAAAGTTTTCATATTTTTCTATGGATCGGGATGTACATCAGGCTTATGTTCATTTTCAAAATCAGTTTGAGAATGTAGTGGTGGATGATTTCATAGATAATTATATGTTTTTAGTTGATCATAGTTAGAATTGTTTAAGTCCTTCTATGCAATTATCATATGATCATGTTTATGAAGAGGAAATTGTCATTCTTGATGATCAAGAGGTGCTCGTGAAAACACGGGGAGGTCATCTCTTTCTTAGTAAAGGGAATTTATGCAATGGAAATCATCTTTTCTCAATCAACAGTTTTGTGACTACGGTTTTGAGGATCCAATAGCAGCCTTGTTGGAGTCATACTTTTCATATTCTCTGAAAATTTTAGATTTTATCATTTCACCGACATTCATGGGTGAGTATGGATTTATGAAAGAGTCTATATCGTTGTTGTTATGTTCTTGCTATTATTCATTAATCAGTAGAAGAATATTAAAATTACTTGAATGGTTGTTGTGGAAATCTACCTTTACCTGATCAAAATGGAGATCTAGTTAGAGGTAGGATAGTGTAGGAAATAAGCTCGCTTCTCAAGCATTTGTTTTCCTTTAGTTTGTAGCAAGTTTATCAATCAGTTTGCTTAAATAAGTGGCATATTTTGGCAGTGTTTCATAGGTTCGTTGTAAAGATGACTCCATATCCCAATGGATAAGGAAACTGGAACTGCATGTTCTTGGCAGCTCACAGGGAGCATGTCATCCCCTGTGGAGCCAAATGTTAACACATAAGATTGTATGGATCAAACAAATTCACCTTAGTTTTTTTCTTTGAGTCATAAAAAGTTTCAAAAAGGTTTTTTTCAATAATAGACCAAGGAACAAAAACCTCCTTCAGTTTATGCACAGGTGTTATGATTTGAGATAAATTCCCAAAATACAATTGCTATAGGAGGGTTCCTACAATTTTGAACAACTCAACTTCAAGTCATTTTTTTTAGGGGTTTTGAGAAGGCGTTTGCAGTTCCTGATGACTCCATTGTGTACAAGACATCATAATATTTCCAACCATGCCACTTTCATCCCAAAAATCCTTTGGGAAGGCCTCTAAACACCATCTCAAAGACCACGTTGCGTTTCTGCTGAGAGCACGATGTGCTTCTGCAATGTTTGAGTGACTAATTTCAAACTTGGATTCTGAACAAATGAGAAAGTATTTTTGAAAACTGGAGGAGGTTTGTTCATCAAACACCAAATAAAAAAAACATCTCTTAGTTTTTCAAAACGTGTTATGGTTAGAGATATATTTCTCTACCTTTGAGACCTATTTTTGTAGAAAAGTTTGAGAAATTTGGAATTTTGGGAATTTCATGATGCACAGAAATGCAACAAGCTCACACTACACTTATTCTCAAAGGCTCCAATGAAGGTCATACTTGCATGGATGGATAAATTTTGATGTGTACATCTCAGATATGCCTTCAGTTTTTCATGAAAATTCCTAATTTTGGAGGAAAACTCAGAAAACACCCCAAATTTCATGATTTTGCCATTGTTTTTCAACCCACGCTATGCTTCTGGAGTAAGCATGGGAAAATGAATTTTTGAATGTCTTACAAGCAGTATTTTTCAAGTTTCAAGGTTTATTTGGTTAGAGGACATCCAGGGCTACCTTATCGAACCTTCAGATCAGAAAAAATATGCATAAAATCTATCTCAAAAGATCCTCCAAGTGCATGCTACGCTTCTGTCAAAATGCACTATAGAATGTGTTGCAAAAACTATGTTCTAAGATTGTTGAACTAGTATTTTTGACTAGTTGAATTCCAGGAGGATTTTCGGGTGAATCGGGATGAATTTTCAAAATCCAAAGGAGGTTATTTTCAAGAACGGACCCAAGAACATTAACCTCTTTCATTTTTCAGACAGGTGTTACGTATTGGGAGATTCAAAGGAATCTTTGAGCCCTATTTTTTCAGTTTTCATGATTTCTTGATTGAGACATGTTTTTGCGACAAATATTCTAGCCAGCTAGAGATGAATTTCAAGAAACCAAGAGAGGTTTTTCTTTATAACGAGATTATTTACAAAAATCGTTCTCATATTTTACACATCTATTATAGTTTTAGAATTACAAGTGGAATTTTGAGGCCTAGTTTTCATAATTTCACCTCCTGAAAAGCAGGAAATCAGTTAAAACGTGTCATTCTCTGTTTGTAACTATTTCTATTTTGGGAAAGGGGTTGGAGTTTCAATTGGTGAGATGGAAAGGACCTATGGTTCTATATATTTCATGGTACAAAAGTAGATTAAGGTTAGAATGAGCTAGTGGGAGGAGGCTTTTGACCCAGAGGAATTCAAAGTGTTGTCATTGTGTTATTTTTCCTTTCTCTATATATTTTCAGACTTGTGATTCCTAATCAATGGAGATCGGTTTTTATTTTTCTCATTTCTATCTTTCTCTGTGTACTAATATTAATGAGTGACTTATTTACTCTTTCTCTTATTCATACGATGATTGAATGAGGTCTTTGTTCTTTGCATTGATGATGTAGAATTTATTAATGCATAGATTTTTATTGTGAGTTGATTGTCTTAAAGTGCTGGAAGTATCTCTGACATGTTCAGATCACGGTCTTCTTTTTCTCATTAACTTATCAAACCTATTGTCTGATCTGAAGTTGTTAAGGCCACTTTTGCTAAAGGATATAGTTGGGAATGTGTACAGTAGATGAATTTGATTGTCTTTATGGTCAAATCCTTGTGACTTTAAAGCTTACCTTTCAAGATTAAATTTAAATTCTTTTCATGTTACCAAGCTCACCTGATTACAGTCTAGGGTGACTCTTGGAGTGATAACAGAATCCTAAACAATATTGCTCCCAACTGTAAATATGAGTTGTCAGAGTATTAACTAAACTGTAAATTATTGGGAATTAATACATTTGTCAGAAGGGATTGCACTTAATGGAAGATTTAACATGATGCAATGTGGAGAAACTTTAAAATTTGTTTTAAACAATGTCATGTTCAAATGGGTTTAGTTTAGATAATTAACTTTCAGTTCTATGCAAATTTTTGGGGATTGAATAAAATTTCAAAAACTGTATTTAATTGTAAATGGAATGCCAATTATTAATTTATGCAGACAACGAAACCTCAAAATCTCTCAGTGATCCAACTGGTAAACTTTTATTTATGTATGGGACGAATCCCAAAGAGAGACTTAGGAGAAATGAGGGTGACTGAGTTCAGCAGAACCCTATGTAGGGAGATGCGGTTGACTATAAGGAAAATACCACAACAAAGAAATTAAGAAAACAAACCCTTGGCCTTACATTTTCACAGCCTTCTAGTAATGCAATTTTACTGCTAATTGGGAAACCTAGTGGTGATTTTGAATGAAAAATTGCATGCTAACACGCCAACACCACTAGAACCAGGAAGCCTGCCAGTGAGTGCATGCAACCCACATGCATCCTCGTAGAGTGTAGCTAGAAGCCTCTGTGGAAAACACAATAAACAAAGTTGGCTCTTTCATATAGGTAATGCATCCTACACACTATGTGCATTGCAATGATATGCCTTGCTTGCAACAATGACAACCATACACATGCATACCCTACAATTTGTGTGTTCAAATGGATCCTTGATTCATGAGAGAAATGCACATATTCTGATATATACGATGTATTCACCCATCCTATGATCCATATTTATGAGCGGAACAAAATGAAACCACAAATTTATAATGTTAACACAGAGACACATTGAAAAATAATAGAGATACAGTAAAACTTGACTTCTATTAAATAAGAAATACACTAAAAACTGTAAAATGCAAACTGAAAACAAGTTTGCTAGAATGGTGGCAGCTTATATATGAGAAGAGATGTGACGACTACGCTCATTCGCATGAAGATGAGTACAATGAGGCTCTGAAGGAATTTTTACAATAAGGATGAATGCAAAAACCATATAAATCAAAAAACCTAACCCTATAAGATGAAGAGGTAAAAGTCGTGTGGGCCCCGTTGGGGTAAGTTAGTACATTAACTTCTTGAGGTCGTAACTTTTGCATACGATCTTCGTTTAGGGTGCAAGATAGCTTGTTGGAAAGGTATTGAAGAGGATATTAACTTAGGGGGCTCAATCAAAGACTTTGGATATCATTGAGGTGCCCGATAATGAAAAAAAATCTCTTAGGCCCTCAAACTAACCCTAGAAGTTAAAAACAACTAAAAATAGTAAATTGCCAAAATTGCCATAAAATTGTTTTGAACCAGTTGGAAAAGGTGGGTGTCCACCGATATCTGCCTAGATCAATCCTCCATCCTTAGGAATAAATTTTCTCCATTCCGTTCAATGTCCCCGTCATATGAGGAATTTTCTGTTGAATTTGGCCCCGGGTGAGCCACTTTCCTTGGTGCAGGAGTTGCCCTGCTTTGACAACCCGATAAAGCTGGATCCTCTGTTGGTGAGTGTCCTTGAACTATGTGTCCATGCTATGCTTAGTGGATGCATGTTCCATGAAATCAGGGTTGATCTTTGTTGGTGTCAATTGTTCTGCTATCTTTGAGGTGTCCAATAATGGTGGAAAATAAGGATGAAGGAGGTCCACATTGAACATTGGGTGCAAGCCAAGGAAGTGGGGTAGGTTGAGCTCAAAATTATTTTCACCCATAGCCTTTGTAATGGTGTAAGTACCATGATGGAGTGGATGAAGCTTCCGATGAGGCCATGTAAGGAGTTATTTCTGCAAGTGCAACCAAACTTTGTCTTCCACCCAAAACTGGTGTGGAACTCGACGTTGATCATGGAGCTACTTGTACTTGGAATTGGACTTTTGTAAAATATATTGATCTTGTTGGAGGATGTATTTGATACACTCAATGAACCGAGTGGATTTTTCAGCTATAGTTGGAGCATGCGACGAGTCTTCCTAGGTGGTCGCAAGGGGTAGTGCAACATCCATGGGACCCAATGGTTGAAATACCAACCCCACCTGAAAGGGGTTGTGGCTAGTTGAGTTATGCATGGATTTTTGTATATGTGTTGAACATACGGAATACTCTCATCCTAGGTTCGAGGTTTCTTGAAATTGTACATGCACAAGATGTGCACGATCATCTAGTTGATGACCTTGGTTTGGGCATTTGTCTAGGGGTGGAAGGCAGTGGACTTGGTGATCTTGGTGTCCAACAGTGACCAAAGTCTCGACCAGAATGTGTTGATAAACTAACTGTCTCGATTTGAGATAATGGTTTGTGGTATCCAAAAGTGTACCCACACTAGTTCAAATAAAATATTGGCAGTTTCCTTCACCATGATTCTCTTCTTGCAGGAAGCCAAAATCACCATCTTGGAAAAGAGATCAACGACCAAAAAAACATAGTCATTTTCTCTCCTGGTGGAAGGGAGGCTCGACATGTAGTCCATTGATATGGATTCTCAGGGCCTTTTAGGAGTAGGAAGAGGAGTGTACATACCTTATTTATTGATGGCCAGTTTGGCAATAGCGTAGGCAGTGCAAGACCCAATATACTTGTTGACATCCTGTCAAATTTTTGGCCAGTAGAAATGTCACTGCAGCACTGCCACTATCTTTTCCACGCCAAAGTGTCCTGCCACCCAACTATAGTGAGCTTCCAAAATCAAATTTTCTCTCTCACTTGATGGAACGCAGAGATGCCCCAGATGGCACAACAACCTGTCCTGAATATGAAAATTACTGACAGTTGTGTTGGCACCTAACATCTGGTATGTGTTGGGAAAGTCAGGATCCATCTCATAGAAGTGGGGCCACCTGGAGGTCTCATGGTCACAAGAGTCTAGCACTATGGTGAGTGTCATGACTGGAGGTCATCTGAGGCAATCAGTGACTCAGTTGGTACTTCTTGTCTTATAATTGATGTGGAGGTGGAACTGCTGCAAATATGTGGACCACTTCTGATGGCAAAAATTCTGCAATTTACCTTCTGTCTACATGAACTGCAGTGACTTATGATCAGTGTGGATGATTGTCTCCTTCCCAAGAATGTAATTCCCCCACTCGCGGAAAGATTGCACAATGGATTACATTTATTTATCATAAGTAGGGTACTTATGGACAACATTTGATAGTGTCTCACTATGATAGGCCACGGGGTGGTTGTGTTGAGTGAGGATTGTGCCCACAACATAGTCTGAAGCATCTGTCTGGATCTCAAATGGCTATTCCAGGTCAGGTAATGAGAACACTAGTGTTGAACACAAGCGTTGCTTCAGATCATCGAAAACTTTCTCTTGGGATAGGCCCAACACAAATTTTTCCTTACCACCACTTCTGGTTATTGGACTGAGGGCCCATGCAATATGGGAGAATCCCAACACGAACCTGTGATAGAAATTGGCAAGGCCTAAGAAGATTTGAAGCTCAGTGAGAATGGTTGGGGCTGGCCAGTCACAAATGACTTGGATCTTGGTTGGATAAACATGCACACCATGCACATCAACAATGTAGCCTAGGTATTGGACTGTGTCCATGCCGAAGGGGAATTTTTCCAATTTGGCATATAGCTTGTGTTGTCGTAGGGTGTATAGAACCTAATGAATATGTTGCAAGTGTTCTACCCAAGTCTTATTGTATATGAGGATGTCATCTAGATACACCACCACAAAAAAATTAGTGAAAGGCCACAAGATATCTTCCATCAACCTCATGAAATTTGTTGGAGCATTCGTCAAACCAAAGGGCATGACGAGCCATTCAAAAAGACCTTATTTTGACTTCAAGGCAGTTTTCCATACATCTGTTTATTCTATTGGGACCTGATGGTATCTAGACTTCAAATTAATCTTACTGAAGTATTTGTCCCTCTTGAGTTGATCAAGGATATTGTCAATTCAGGGAATCGGGTACCATTTCTTGACTGTGATTTTTTTAGGGCCCAGTAATCAATCCAGAGTCGTCAAGTCACATCTTTCTTCTGCACCAACATGATTGGGCTTCCACAAGGTGATGATTTGGGTTGGATGTGCCCCTTGTGGAGAAATTCTTGGATATGATGCTTGATCTCCTCATTTTCTAGTAGAGAGTGACGATATACTTACCCATTTGGTAGAAGTGCACTGGGGGTCAGATCAATGGAATTCTTGACTTGACAGTGAAGAGGTACTCCAATAGGTGATGAGAATATGTCTTTGTATTCTTCCACGACCTTATCCACTTGCTTATGTTGCATGGAGAGGTTAGTCGTGGAGGCCATGGATGTGGCTACAACCTTTCGCTCACTCTGAGAGTGAATCATGAAGAAGACAAACTTCTTGTTCTTAGAAATGACCTTCCTGCATTGCTTGGAAGAGATCAATGAAATAGCACTAGATGGCACTATCTCAAGTATCCTGTACAATTTCCTGTTCAAATTAATAATAAAATTGTGAGGCCTAAACTCATATACAACATGAAATTTCCATAAATAAGGTTGGTCGAAAAGAACATCACAAACTTCAAGTGGAGAAACATCACACAACACATCATCTTTAAATGGCTTGATGTCGTACGATAGGCGACACTGTTGGATGATGCGAAAATCACTTCCTTGAAGGAACCATCTAATGGTGTAGGGTTGGAGGTGTGGTGTTGTTGGCGGGGCTATCCTCTTTATGACCTCTTCTAAGATGAGGTTCTTCTGGCTACCGCTATAAATGATGAAGTGTAGTGGAGTGCCTTTCACCCACATCTATGAATGAAAGAGGTGCTCGCCTTCCTCTATCTCATCAGGTTCATCGGTATGGATCTTGGTGGTAGCAATGGTGGCACTGGGTTCCGTGTCAATGATCCATCTCCCCTTCTCTAGTTCTAACTCAGAGTCAGAACCCGCATCTGATTCATAGGATTTTACTTTAGCCACTAATGACCTCTTTAAGCGGTAATCAATAGTGTTATGCTAGACGCTCTTATGGAAGTCACACCACTTCCAGGTATCTTTCTTCATCTTCCCATTTTCCTTATTTAATTGCAGCTTGGACTAGTTATCATGAGGTTTCCCATATTTTCTCTGTCCTTTGTTCTGTAGGTTAGGGCTTCCCTTTCCTTGATTCTATTGTGAGGGGTTCCCAGACCCAATCTGTCGCATCTTTTGTTTAAGCTTCTACTCGATTTTGACGGCATGTCGATAGGCCGTGCCCAAGGACAAGATTTCCAAAAACTCCATTTATTTCTAGATGTATCTATGCATACCACCATGGTATTGGAGCACGAGATGTCACTCAAGATATTTGATACCCAACTTGGTGTACAAGGTATGGAATACATTGGTGAAATCTGGGATTGTTTGGTCTCTTTCATGCCGTAGTATGGTCCATCTTGTATACAAGTCGTCATAACTTCCAACAGGTTAGTATTGTTCCTTAATAACATCCCTGAAGGAATCCCAAGATGGTGAAACTCCAAATAATGTGGATCCTTTTGTTTCATTTTGATCATAGAAAGTCTCCCACCAATATTTGACATGGGGGTTGGCCTTGAGGAGCACAAATATAATCTTTTATCTATTGGAAAAGTTGTGGACAGAAAAATATCCTTCTATAAGGTTTAACCATTTATCTATGGCATCCACATCTATTTGACCTTAAAATATGGGAATATCAAAATTGATTTGTACCTTGAAGGGGTGGCACTTCCGCTTGAGGTGGATGCATCTCTTTTCGACAGTCGTCGAAGGATTTGTGCGAAGTTGTCCATCATCTCATTCCACTGTCACTCAAGGGCTTCCTCGAGCAACATTTCAAAAGGATCTCATGTCCCATCATCTTTCTTTTCACCCACAATGGGCAGTTTGTTGGGCATGTGAGAGCAACTTTCCTGAAGAGAAAAAATCTCGAGACCCAACTCTCTATACCTTGACCACGTTGGGGACATGCATTAAAAAATGACAAGGAGTAGACCGCTCTGATACCACTAATCCGTATTTATGAGCGGAACAAAATGAAACCACAGATTTATAATGTTAACACAAAGAAAAAGTGAACAATAACAAAGATACAATAAAACTTAACTTCTATTAAATAAGAAATATGCTGAAAACTGTAAAATGCAAGCTGCAAACAAGTTTGCTAGAATGGAGGAAGCTTATCTCTGAGAAGAGATGTGACAACTATGGTCATTCACAAGAAGATGAGTACAATGAGGCTCTGAAGGAAGTTTTACAATAAGGACGAATTCCAAAACCCTAGACATCCAAAAACCTAACCCTAGAAGATGAAGCTCCAAAATTGATGTGGGCCCTGCTGGGGTAAGTTAGTACATTAACTTCCTGAGGTTGCAACATTTGCATACGATATTTGTTTAGGGTGCACGATAGCTTGTTGGAAAGGTATTGAAGAGAAGATTCATTTAGGGGGATCAATAATAGCCTTTGGATATCATTGAGGTTCCCAATCATGAAAAAGAGTCCTTTAGGCCCTCAAAGTAGCCCCAGAAGTTAAAAACTACTAAAAATAGTAGATTGCAAAAATTGCCAGAAAATTGTTTTGAGCCAGTTGGAAAAAGTGGGTGGCCACTGATATCCACCTAGATCATCCTGGCATGTTTTTATTATTATAGCATGCACCTCTTTCAAAACTGGATTATCACCTAGCATCCTCGCCAAGGTGCTCACGATGAAGGTTTGAAATTGGTTTGGCTCACAACGAAGGGTTGAAATTAGCTAGAACTCTTTCAAAACCAATTTATCACCTAACATCCTCTCCAAGGTACTCATGAAGAAGTGTTGAAACTGTCTTGGATCACAGAGAAGGGTTGAAATTGGTTGTTAAGCTGACCTTGAAGGTGATGCTCTTGTAGGCTTTATTTCTAGTATTTATTGCTAGTGGTTTGTTTGTCAACCTCACATTTCATAAGATCACACTTAAAGGGTTAATGCATTGAGGGAACGATATTGGTTGGGGATCATATTTAACTCCTATTTCAACCCAAGTTCTTATTCTAACTTAGTTTGAGATAGGGAGTGTGACTAGAAATCTTTCTAGTATCTTTGCAACCCCAAATAAACTGATTCTACGACTCCTGTTAAGGTATACATTCAACACATATCACTATTAGAGGATAGTCCCAGTTTCCAACACACTTTGGTTTTAGTTTGTGGATATTGCAGAAGAGCGTATTAGAAATTGTAGATCTTGTGTTGGAGGAAGCCATTTTATCCATGAATTCAACAATGGAATCCAATACATTTTGCATTGCGGAACTTGGTTTTTCATTTGGACCCAATGATCCCTTTTTCGTTGATAATGTAACAAATACCCTCAGAGCCAAATATCTATTTTCGAGCATAGTTGTTCCACAGTGCCAATTATTCTTCAATGATCTTCCTAATTCTGATTTCAACTCACTCTTTAAAATTTTACTAGGGAATAACTCCTAGATTTGTTCTCTATAGGGTGTGCCATGTTACTTCTATAATTTATGGTTGATTTCTCTATTCTGTTGCCTATTTGATTTTTTGTTTGCATTCATGTCAAGCCAAAATTTAGGAGTTTTTTAAGGATTTATAAATGTTTTCTTCCCTTGATTGAAGTCACGTGTTATTTTCCCCCTGGAAACGATGTGAGCACTCACTTGTTCCATTTGATTAGGGTGAAATTACTATCCCCTTTCCCTCGCAAAAGGAGCAAGTGCCTCCTAGGAAGTGCTTTTTCTGGCCTTCGGGCCTTTTTTTTCCTGATTTTTCCTCAGTTTGTTTGCTAGTTTGGTTGCTTGATTGTCTATTTGTAGCCAGTAACAATTTGTTGCATTGTTTCTTAGTTGCATTTAACATTCATCAAAGAAAATAAAACACATTGTAGGTGTCTTTTCTTATTTTCTTGGTTTTGTATGTGTTTGAGGTTAGGTGGTCTAGTTGCAATCTTAGTTTTTGCTTGATTGGTTGAGTAGCGTTTGATAGCTTTTAATTATTGCAAGAAAAGGAAAAATTTTCATTGAAGAATTAGTGCAAGTTGAATGCCAATGTTCTTATTATTTTTTCTACTTTGAGTCTTTGAAATATCAGTAGTTCCATGTCCATAACCCCTGAGTAATTAACAAACAACTAACATGTAATGCCCTATATTTGATAACAAATACCAAAGGAAGAAAATCATAAATGGATTTAAAATAATAATAGGTGATAACAATTTAAAAAAATAATAAATTAATCAATAAATAATAAAATTATGATAATAATAACTAGCAGTAAAATAATATATTAGAAAGGAAAGTAATGGAAAGAAAAGGGAAATTACTAATTGTAAGTAATAGAAAGTCTAAATGAAGAAAAAAAAAAATACTCGATGACAACTAAAACTCATGCATAGATCTTTTCACATGGATGGATTCTATTTAATGAAGGAAGAGAAGGGACTGAGGGGGTTTTTTGGCTCAAGGAAAATCTTGACTTGAGTAATGAGAGGTTGGCATAGGAGGTTGGTTGAGGGCTCAGTGGGGTCTCAATTATGTTCATTGAGGGGTTGGTTGGGAGGAGACTCACCCTCCCACACTGTGTTGCGGCTAGATGGATGAATCATTGGAGTGAAACATTTTCTACAGTTTCACTGAGTTGATATCTATATCATTCAATTAATTTAGATATGAGAAAAATAAATTTACAAGATCTGATTTGCCATATATATATATATATATATATACAAGTTTTCGGAACGTGGGAACATTGGGAATGTGGATACGAGTGTCCAAAAATATGATCCTATGTTTCACAAGCTTTCAGAACGTGGGAACGTTGGGAATGTGGATAGGAGTGTCCGGAATGAGTATAATTTTCCCCCAAATTTGCAGGAAACGTGAAATTGGGAGCGACAGTAATATATATTAAAAAAATGTAAAAAATATTACAATGTATCGAGATAATGATACATTTTAAATCTTATTTTAATAAAATTGAAGGTCATGAAAACCCTAGTATTAGGATGTTGAGATTAATGTGGAAACCTTAGTGGCTCCACTAAATTGTCATGCCCCTTGTAGATAATG
>SNQJ01S0031421.1:8283-18558 GCA_010110895.2 Picea sitchensis
GGCCGACTTCTCCTTCTGGATATGTGTCTGTTCAGTATATTATTATTATTTCTGGCCGACTTCTTCTCTTGGAGGCTAATAACCTAATATTAATTATCTTCTTGAGACGACAAGACTTCTAGGGTTATTAGCCAACTCATTAGGGTTTTCTCTTACTTTCCGAAGTCTTCTATTCTTGTCAGGTTTACACATGGAGGTAAATACCTCCTGCAACTACCATAATATTAACACAATCAACGATACGATGCACGATATCCATAAAACATACACAACAGACAACCAAGTCTCTGACATTAAATCTCGAATTTGTAACGATCCCGATCGGGACATATTAAACACACAACCACCACCAAAACAATTTTTACCACACTGTAGGAACAACACAGACCACTCAAAACGCAAAGAATCTTTCTGTGACTATACATGTGTAATTGCTCCGAATCAAAACATCAAATGATGTTGAGTTATCAATTCAATACAAGGAGGCAACAACTGTATGCCCAATTCCATTTCTCAATCAACCAATTAAATCATGCTAAGCTATCGATTCCACTGTCAAAATGAATAATGTAGCGACCATATAGCAATAATAAAAACCACTGTCAATGCTATTAACAGAGACGAGCCAACAATCAACCACTGTTGACGATACTCCACCAACTCATAACAATCAACAATGTCCCCGACATGATATACTTGGCTTAATTCATCACATTCGGGTTTGACTAATCAAGGGTGGGCTCGGAGTAATTAAGGGTTCGCTCAGTGGAACCAACACAGGGAGATTGGAGTCGACCACACCAACAGCAGGCGAGAACCCTTTGAGACAACACGGTGGTCACACAGGCCATGTAACCAACAACTTGCAAGACAGGGTGATAGTTCACACCCGGTAAGAGAGATTATGAACAGAGGAGTAGAGGCTTCTTACTGGCCGGTAATAACACCGAGAACACGCAGGGCATAACTCTCGTGGTTTTCCCCAAAAACCGAATAACGCTGATATAAATGCAGAGCTCAGGTAATAGCAACCAACCCTAAGCAAACTTCTTGGCATAATAGCCACCATAACCAACTGTGCAGAGACCAATGATATAAAACAAGCCCACGACCAGGTGAAAAATGATATGCAGTGACCCAAAGGAGGTTCAAGAATTACACCCCAAACCCCATAGCAACAATTACGACTGGGTATGGTTACAAGGACTGTGTGGAGACGGCTAACAAGTCTGGACCGAATGAAACCTTCCAATAGAAATCCATAAAGACAACAAAGAGCCTTCATGGCTTCCACCACACAGAAAAATCAATGAAATCGTAACTTCAACTATCAAAGTTCAAATTTTCATCGAATAACACACAAACAACTAATTCAGAGAGACACCATGGTTTTACACAGCTGCCAGCCTTAAGAAAAGAACAGACCAATACATCACCGAGCCAATATCTATTTCATAAATAGAGCGAGTTCATGGATGGCGAAAAAAAACATACCTGTTAACAAAAAGCCTTAAAAACGTGAGCTTGGTCGAGCAGTTCCTTCCTTGCCTGAATATCAGAGCTTAACCAGAGCGAAACACAATTGAACAATAGCCAAGCTAGGGTGACGGCCAGTGGGGGGAAGTATGGAGTGACGTGCAATAAATGCACGTCGCCTCCATCTTCTCCTCATTCAATTTCGTAGTACACGCCAACCAGCCAACAATTAAACCATTTCATTAATCCATGCATTGAAACTAACATAACTTGCTTGCCAAATGCACCACCCGATATCACATTAACCATTGCCAAACATACCATAATGTATATCAAATGCGCCCTCATATAACTCAATAATCTTGTATAGCCACTAACATTGCTAGTCGGTAACATTGCTAGTTAGGACTAACATCATTCCTTTTAATTTCAATTTCTCATTGTATAGTATAGCATAGCATAGTTTTGTTTCTTAGATTTTTCATAGGTCTCTTTTCAATTGCTCTTATTTGTTGTTACTAACATGTATCACGTGCAGGTGTAACAAGTAATGAATCAAGGCGCCAATATCAAAGGTAATAACGGTTAACATAAGCCATCATGACATGAAATTAGAGCCTAGACCCAACACATAACATGCATTATCCATCATCCATTTGTCGCAAATAGAACAAACATTTCACCATCAATCATGTAGAGCCCTGTAAGTAGTGTCAAACAACATCATAAATATCAAATAAGAACCTGATCTTCCAATCTACAAGGGGGTCCCACCTACTAGTATTACATATCATTAGCTTATAAATAATAGGCTTAGCAACACTTTGCGGGNGTACAATGAAGGAGAGAGAACAAATGGACCCTTCATCTTCATATTTTCGGGAAAGTGCATCTGCAACCACATTGTCTTTGCCTTTATTGTAAATTATCTAATAATCATATACAAAGAGCTTAGTCACCCATTTTTGTTGCTCTGGGGAGGAAATGCGTTGTTCCAAAAAATAATTGAGGCTTTGATGATCTGTCTTAATTTGGAAGCATTGCCCCAATAGATAAAGGTGCCAAAGATCAATAACATGCAAAATAATTGACATTTCCTTTTCATAGTTTGATTTTCCCAAATTTCATTCAGACAGTTGTTTGCTGGTAAAGGCCAAAGGCCGACCCTCTTGCATGAGGACAACGCCAATTCCTTTCCATGAAACATCACATTCCAGGACAAAGGTCTTTGTGAAATCAGGAAGGGCCATGATTAGAGTGGTGCACATGGCCATCTTCAAGGTTTGAAAAGCCTGAGAAACTGCTGGAGTCCAAGTGAAAGAATTCTTTTTAAGGAGTGTAGTGAGAGGTGCCACAATCTTTCCATAATTCTTAACAAACTTGCGATAATAACTTGTTAAGCCCATAAATCCATGCAAGATTTTGAGAGTATTTGGGTGAGGCCAGTCTTCCATAGCTTCAATATTTTTAGGATGCACCCTGACGCCGTCCTTTCCAAGAAGATGACCCAAGTACTCGACTTTTGAGGCACCAAAAGCACATTTAGATTGTTTCAGGAAAAGTTGGTACTGAGAGAGTAGATGGAGAACTCAATCCACATGAGCAAGATGGTTTGTCTAGGTTTTTCTATAGATGATAATATCATCAAAGGAAACTGAGACAAAATGACGAAGAAAATGACGGAAGACATGATTCACGAGGCTTTGGAAAGTGGAGGGAGCATTACACAAGACAAGGGGCATGACCAAAAACTCATAGTGGCCCTCATGAGTTTTAAAGGCAGTCTTAGGAATGTCTACCTCTTTCATATGGATCTGGTGGTAGCCAGAATGAAGATCAAGTTTAGTAAAGAACTGGGCGCCACTCAATTCATCCAAGAGGTCATCAATGACAGGAATGAAAAATTTGTCTTTAATGGTGAGTTTGTTGAGGGCACAGAAGTCAGGACACATGCGCCAAGAACCTTATTTCTTCATGACCATGACCACAGGAGAAGAGTAGGGGCTGCGTTAAGCAATTATTGAACCATTTTCTTAATTTCATTTTTTTGGGAAAAGGGGTGATGATAGGGACGGATATTGGGAGGAAGACTTCATGGGACAAGGGAAATGGAATGATCATGAACACCACGGGAAGGAAGGAGTCCCTGGGGAGTGGAAAAAACCACTTGATGTTTATAGAGGATGGATTGGAGGTCCTGTGGCACAAAGGGTATCTCAATTGCTTGTATGGCACGGAGTTGGGAAATAACGCCTGAATGACCTTTTTTGAGAAGCTTTTCCATACGATGGGAACTAATGATCTCAGGGGAATCGACGATGATGCCTTGAAACTTATATTGTTGTCCCTCCTGGTTGATTTGCATGGTTAATTCCTTAAAATCCATGAGAATGGGACCCAAAGTCCTTAGCCAGTATACACCCAACACATTGTCACAACCGCCCATGTTGATAGAAAATATATGAGATTTCAGGTGGTAGTCACCAATTCGGAGACACACATTTTCACAATGCCCTCCACATTTCATGGACTCACCATTGGCAATCATGATTTGGAAATTATTGACTGTAGAGATATAGCAATTAGTTTCTTGGGAAATGTGGCGATGAATAAAATTATGGGTGCTTCCACTATCAACAAGAATGATGACCTTCCTATGCTTGATGTAGCCAATTAGTTTGAGGGTTTGGGGAGCAGAGAAGCTAGTGAGAGCATTTAGGGAAATGACCGGTTCTACTTCAGGAGGGTCTGAGGGAGGGGTTATGTTAGTGGGTTCAGGTGACACAGACACAAGGGGAGCTTTAGCATCCTCTTTCGAAACATCCTCCAAGATGGCCATAAAAATATTTTGTTCCTTACACTTGTGTCTTGGAAAATATTTGTCATCACAATTATAACAAAGGCCTTTGAGTTGGCGTTCAACCATTTCGGGCCTTGTCAATTCTTGGATCTTTAGTGGAGTAGAAGGAGGAGCGGGATTTATTGGTTTAGTGCGAGGAATAAATGAGGGTTTCCGGTTTTGAGAAGAGGCAACCTGTTGTGCTTCCTTATCTATTTTAGTATCCTCCACCCAACTCTGAGGCCGAGCCATGAGGACATGAGCATGAATCTCATCCTTGAGGCCACTGATAAACATTATCGAAAAAAAACATCAGACATGCCCTCTATACGAAAAACCAGTTGCTCAAAAGTAGCTATAAATTCTTCCACTGTGCCAGATTGTTTCAACTTTGTCAAACAACCTAAATCATTGGTTATAGTGTCAAAGCGTTCATAAATCTCTACCACAAAGTGTGTCCAAGCAACATACCCCTGACGGACAGTTTTTCCCCATTGCCACCATTGCCAACGTTCTTGATCTAGATGGAGAACACCATACCGGAGTTTGGCCAAGTCATCTGTAATGTCATACAAAGAGAAATGATGTTCCATTTGAGTTACCCAACCAGTAGGGTCCAAGCCATCAAATTTGGTCACATCCACATGTGGAAGGCGTAGGTCACGCTGAAAGTGATGGGGCTGAAAATTATGGGAATGAGAGGAAGTTTCATCTTCGGTATGGAAAGGTGGGTCAGATAAAGGGGGATCTGCAGAGATATGCAGCTTGGTGTAGATCATCGAAGTGACAGATTCAAGCTAGGTAGTGATGTCTTGTTTGAGGTCTTCTTTGAGTTCCTCGATTGAGGTGACGATGGAGGAATGCATGTTTTTATTGATGGTGGCAATATTGGCATTGAGCTGTCTCACTTCTTATTGGGTCTCTGTGAAACTATATTGCAAGGTATTGAAGCGAGCTTCCAAGTCTTGGCTATGGGTATGGGCCATGATGATGAGGGAATCGAAAAGGGGCGGGTGGGGTAAAATTTTTTGCTGAAAAATGATAGGTATGAATGTGATAAGGGCGAAGAGAAAAATCCAATGGAATAGGTCTCAAATAATGGTGCAACAAAATCCAGTTTTTTTTTTTTTTTTACACATGTAGAGTTATACTCTGGTGCTAAGAATACTGCAGTGATGAAATTCCCAGATTCTTAATCAAGAAGAAATGTGTAGTGATTTGGCAACTAGAATGCAGGAGACACAGTTGCGCGGAAATAGATCTTGTCTATTTTTTTTTTTGTTTCCGTCCCCAAAGGTTAGGTATTCAAGCATTCTACAGACAAGGGTTTGCCCTGTGTTATATCTCTCTGATATACGTGCAGGGTCCAACAATATTACTCAGCCCAATATCTCGGGGCACCAACTAAGGAGGCTAGACCGTGATCTTAGCAATACTATCCGACTACCTAGGTAGTAGAGAGTATCTTCCCGAGTGCTGTTCTCAGTGGCACTATCGTATTCAGGCAGTCGATCGGTTTATCTAAATATGGCTTGAGGAAATCTAGGCTGATCCGTATACGGGTGCTGTCTGATGCGCTACCACTCGAAGGGGTACCAACAGGGGGTTACAAGGGTGGACAACAGATGTGCGCTTAAGTACCACTTGTATTTCCTGTGTTTATGAATCCTTGACCGTGGGTTTATGTGCGTAACGACATATCTCTGTAGCTTAAAGACGTCAGAATACGTCTCTACCCTGAAAAAAATTAACCCACAAATTTCTGCCGAGGAAAGTGCTCTGATACCACTTGTAATATTCCAGATATAAAAGTATGAAGAACAAAAATAAAATGATAAAAATGGCATATGGGAAACAATATAACCAGAACAACACCACAATAATACCAAAATGATACCAGAATAACACAAGAAAGAGCACTTAGATTACTAAGAGTAATGTTCACTTGCCTCTTCGAGGGGGAAACCTCCAACAAAGCAAAGCTCTATTACAATAATATCCAAGACAAAAGTTCTCATACCTCGACTCCTATTTATACTAAATATGTCTATCAAAAGAACCATATAGAGGAAGATCCTTCTAGAAGCGAAAGCTTCTCTTAGGTCTTCTTACATTCCACTTATTCTTCCTTATTGCTAGGCCTTATTAATATTGACCTTTATTACATCAGAATATACTATTCTACCTACATGAGGGGTTAGGTCCCTAAAAATGGTACCTTAATACTATGCATCGATTATAGGTAGCTGGACAATATGACCATCAAGAACAAATACCCTTTGCCTAGAATAAACGATCTCTTTGATTAGCTCATAAGAGCTATAGTTTTCTCAAAAATAGATTTGAGATCGGGATATCATCAAGTCAGGATTAAAGACGAGGACATCCACAAGAAAACATTTAGGGAAAGGTATGGGAACTATGAGTTTGTTGTGGTTCCATTTGGGCTTACAAATGCACCAACTACATTCATGTGTTTGATGAATAGTGTGCTCAACAAGTATTTAGACAAGTCTGTCTTAGTGTTTGTCAATGAAATTTTGGTGTATTCCAAGAATCGAAAGGAGCATGGAAAACACCTCAGAATGATGTTACATGTGTTAAGAGAGAATAATATGTATGCCAAATTCAACAAGTGAGATTTCTTTAAAAAGGAAATCCAATATCTAGGCCATGTAATCTCAGCCAAAGTTGTCGTAGTAGACCCTGCAAAAATTAAGGCAATCATGGATTGGCTTGTCCATAGAAACATGACAGAAGTGAGATCCTTCATGGGATTGGCTAGATATTATAGGAGGTTCATCAAGGGATTTTCCAGGATTGGAAATACTATTACTTCATTACAAAAGAAGGGAAAGAGGTTCGTGTGGTCACTAGAGTGCGAAGATAGTTTCCAACCACTGAAGTAGCTGTTAACTAACACCCTTGTTTTAAAGATTGCAGACCCAAAAAAAGACTTCATGGTTTGAAAAAATTCTTACAAAGAGGGACTTAGTGTAATTTTCATGCAAGAAGGACAAGTGGTTTTTTATGAATCACGAAATATGAACGAACATGAGCAAAAGTATGTTACCCATGACCTAGAATTTGCAACAATTTTACATGCGCTGAAGATGTGGAGACATTACTTGTTCGGGAAGAGATTTATCCTCATGACTGACCATTGTGGTCTAAAGTATTTATTCGAAAAACCAAGGTTGAATGATAGATAGGCCATGTGGATGGCACTAATCAGTGAGTTTGACTTCAAAATCAAACATATAAAAGGAAAAGAGAAAAAAGTAGCGGACACGCTCATCCAAAGAGTTCATACAATACACTTAGCATCAACAAGTGTAGGAGAGTCCGATATTCAACAGAGGATTAAGACCCTCTTGTCGGAAGACGAGTTCTTAAAAAAAGTGAAGGAAAAATGGCAGCAAGAACCTAAGGAAAAGAGGTACGAAGGATATCAACTAAGGGCTAATAATATGTTATTGTACAATAACAGGCTGTACGTGCCTAATTCCAAAATGTAGGTCACCCTGGTTACCAGAAAATAGTGAAAACAATAAGGAAACTATATTATTGTCCTAGGATGAAGCAAGACATTGCTCATCATATTGTGAAATGTTTGGAGTGCCAACAGGTGAAAGTCGAGCATCGACACCTTGTTGGTCTATTGCAACCCATACAAACAACAAAATGGAAATGAGAAGTGATTTCCATGGATTTTATCACGGGGTTATCAAAGATAGTCAAACAACATGATGAAATCATGGTTGTAGTGGATAAGTTGAGAAAGGTAGCTCATTTTATTCCCATAAAATCTACTTTTAAATCCATAGACGTTGCAAATGTTTTTATGAAAGAAATATTCAGATTGCATAGTTTTCCAAAAAAAATAATTTCAGACATAGATGCTAAGTTCACCTCTAATTTTTGGAAAAGATTATTTATAGGTTTAGAAATGCAGTGGGATTTTAGCACGACCTACCATCCCCAATCGATGGTCAGAACGAAAGGGTGAACATAGTGTTAGAATATATGTTGCATATGCATGTTATGCATCGACCCAAGCAGTGTGAAGAATATCTACCTTTGGTATAATTCACATACAACAATGGTTATCAAGAATCATTGAAGATGAACTCATTCGAGGCTTTGTACATGAAGTGAAGAATTTCGACTAATTGGGACAGTCCAGTGGACAAAATCACACCTCGCCCTGAATTATTGAAGGAGATGGAACAAGCCATAGTTTAGATAAGGTAAAACCTAAAAATTGCCCAGGATAGACAAAAGAGCTATGCTGATAGCAAGAGAACCCCAAAAGAATTTAAAGTAGGAGACCATGTGTATCTTTGGGTGAAACCCAAGAGGATTTCTCTGAAAATGGGGACGTGTGTTAAGTTGGCTCTCCGATATTGTGGACCATTTGAAATCCTAGAGAGAATAGGACCAATAACATACAAACTTGCCTTACTACCTACTATTAGAGCACATAATCTATTCCATGTGTCTTTGTTAAATAAATATGTACATGATTCTAATCATGTTATTGATTAGAATGTAATACAGGTGGAACCAGAGGGAGACTTCCAGCCAGAGCCTCAGTGCATACTGGACATGAAAGAAACAATTCTTTGAAACCGAGCCATCACACAGGTTAAGGTTCAGTGGAAACACTTTGGAGAAGATGAAGCTACATATGAGATGGAAGATGCCATGAGACTCGCATACCCATTTTCGTTTACTGTATAATTGTAAATACATGGTGTTTTAAACATCGAGGACGATTTTTCTTTAAGGGGGAGGGGAATGTAACACCCTGTTTTGTCCCAAGATTGTAATTATGCACAAACTTCACATGTTAACAATATGAGACATGTAATTGTGTTCTGATTTAATATAAACACCAAAATGCTAACTAAGAGGGAACAACCTTGATAAGTACTAACCATGATACACCTGAGGAAATTGTTGAGGCAGAGGGACTGATGGAATGGTTGACTGAAGTAAATCTGAGATGCATCAATGAAGAAAATACGAAGCTTTCACAACAAACTAATCTATGCTTGCAAACATAATAATTTCACCTACGAACACACCAGAATGATGAAGAGACCACGTGACCATTAAGAGAAGGTCACATAGGTGGTTGAGTAGTAATGAGTGTGGAATTTGGCCCATATAGAGAGAGAATGGTCGATTGAACAACTGACAGGGGAATGTACCATGGAAACGCTCCTTCAGATTATGAATGGCGTAATGCAGGTTATGTCTGCAGGAAGCTGCAAAGATCTCGAGGGAATGGAGAACAATACTGGAGGAGGAACACGCACAAGAGGGGGTAATCAGATAGGAGAGCAGGCCCACAAAAAATATTGCACCCAGAGACATAAGAATACAACAAAAGACGGAGCAGGAAAAAGGATCAGAGATGAGCAACATAGCGCAGAAGCGTGGATGTGTTGACTGAGAAAGAAAAGAATAAATTTTCGGAAGAAAATCAAAATCTTATATGAGTTGTTGATGATCACCTTGAACAAAGACGACCCAGATTCCAAGACTGGAGCAATAGTGGGATACAACTTGGTGCTTACTGGACATAAAACGAAACTGGTAAGGGGAGGTCATCAAGGAACTGTTGATCAGAGAAGGGACCCCCTTGTGCATATGAAATCTAGTTGAGAAATCACATGATAAACTTGTAGAGACCTGAAGATTAGTGGGAGGTTCCAAATTCTGCTGTGTCAGAGGAGGAAGGAGAGTAACCTTCATGGACCATCTCAGACTCAGAACCTTGTTGAGTCAATTTCCTCGATGGTATCATGTCTTGGCTGTTAAAATAATGTAACTGCAAAGAGTATTCTTATTCTTATTGTTAATTTATTCATAGGATTAATCCCCATTGTGGATTAATCATGTCGGTAATTGTATTAGGACCAAATCCCCTTTTGCGGATTGGTCATCGGACA
>SNQJ01S0031421.1:48220-58398 GCA_010110895.2 Picea sitchensis
CTCTTCACCCTAGCCGATTTTACTTTGTTATTGAGGTTAAGGAGGAAAACGTGCTAAGGCCTAGGGTTGCCTACACCTTAGTAAATCGTTTTCTCCTAGGGTTTGATGGTTGAAGCCTTGGCTTATCAACACTTCACCATCAAACTCCTCTTTGTCTCTGGCCATACTATTATCATATTGTTCCCTCAACTCTTGCCACTAATTTTGACTCCTTTGCCCTTTGAATGCACTAGTCTAAGACCTTTTACTTGAGTGTTTTCATCACAACCTCCAAAATCTTTGAACAACTACTAATACCTTCTAACCCTAGTTTAGATTAACTTGCTAACCCTATTGCTGCTATTATTCTTTCAAGTTATAGTCATACTTTGCAGCACTTAATGCTTCTAAAAAACAATTGAAAGGATTAATGCATCTTTGCTTCTAATGAATGCTGGTATTAATGATAAATCATTCTTGCTCTTTGTGAAGCTTCTTTAAAAGCATTTATTGTGAAGTAACATATTGTGATTATTGCTACTATACATCATTGATTTGCTTCATCAATATTATCAGTCAATTGCTTTATTTGAGAAAGTCTCCAATTATATGAAGTACTAACCAGCAAGTGATCTTGCAAATATAGAGTTTCTTGTTGGTTTGTTCCGGGCAGGTACATTTTTGGTTATTATTATCTTTATTGGCTGTTTAGCCGGACTTTCTGATCGGTGGTGACTTGTGAGAGGGAAACTTTTACTTAGCTTTAAACCTTTGTCTTCTCAAAACCCCAGGTCACCGGGGACGTCTCCCCTGGGCCTACCACCCTAAATAGAAAGAGACTTCCTGTTGAGGTGGCAGTGATAGGATAGTCTCCCGTTGTGTCAGTTTGCCTTCATTTACCTTTCCTTTACATCGAAGTACAAACTGTGCGATATCAGAGACAACACCCAAGTTTTAAGAGGTTTCATGGGGATGAGGGTATGTTGAGATTTCTATTGTAAGGGACTCGTCTCTAAAATTATAAAAAAAAAAATTCAAAAGATATTATTTTTCGAATTCTGTTCATTGGAGAAGAATTCTGTTTAAATTAATTCTTTTATATTTTATAAAGCAAAGTATTTTATTGACAATTCTGCACCTTATTGGGGTTGTGGAAAGGAAAAACAGAGCAATTGTTGAAATGCAAGAGCCATGTTGTAGTGTAGGGTTGTACCAAACAAATGATGTTGAGAATTAGTACACACTTGTGTAATTGTTCAATATAAATGCTACAAATCTAGTCCAAAATATCACACCAAATGAGGCCTGGTTTGGATCGATAGCATGTGCATTGATTCTACCTGAAAAGAGGTCAAAGTTATATTCCAAATGTAGAAAGCCAATGTTTTTTGGTTACAATGAACAGTGTAAGTCCTATAAATTGTTGGACATCACTACTAAGTACTAACAAGGTAGTAATAAGCATTGATGCAAATTTAGGTATATTTCAATCCAAATCATTTGAAATCTGACAACAATGGCTGGTTGGAAGCTTAGAAGTCAGCCATATTGCAAGGTACACAATTGTGGGAAAGAAGGGAAGTCATTCGGAGTAGATGAGTGAGATACACATGTTGATTCCTAGGCTGAAACAACACCAAATAAAGTGGTAAGCAATGTTGATTTGGAGGAAGAGCTAGGAAACATAGACTAAAGAGGTACTACAGAACTTTGGAAGATGTCAGGTTGGAGCAGCTACCTTGGAATAGATCTGAACATGTTACTTTTGCAATGATGCCATCCATTCATAATTCCTTTTAACCACAGAATTATGATGAAGCCAATGAGCATGGCAAGTGGGATATGGTAATGAATGTTGAATATGATGCTCTCGTGAGAAAGAACACTTGGGTGCTGGAAGAGCTACTTCCAGGGAAAAACCCTTTCACTAGTTTATAGGACAAAATATAATGCAGATGATGGTTTGTTGGACAAACACAAGGCAATGTTGGCTGCCAAAGGTTTTTCTAGGCAGGAAGGAGTGGATTATGAGGAAACGTTTTCTCCTACATAGTAGTTGGTCACAATCTGAGTAATGACAACTATGGTAGCGTATTTTGGTTGGAAGATTTACCAAATGGGTGTAAAGAGTACATTTCACAAAGGTGATTTGGTGGAGGAAATGTTTTTGTCTAAGTCACTTGACACGATGACACGGGACATGGAGGACACGGATGTCTGACACGTGAAGTTTTGACCCCGAAAGCAAGACATGGAGGACACGGAAATACGAGTGTCTGACACGTGAAGTTTTGACCCCGAAAACAGGACACATAGGACAAGTTTAAATATATATATATATATATATATATATATCTAAAAAAATTATATATATGGAAAAAATTTGAAAATTACACATACAAAAATGAAATTTAGACATAAAGATTCATATTTTTTTAGAAACTAGAAGTTTTACATGATACAAAACTTTAAACATGTAACATAAATGATAAATCATGATTCATTATACATTGTAACATCAATGATGATCAAATGACAAACATTGTACAAACAAGAAATTAGAACCATAAGCTGCAGCATTCTCATTAAGTCATCAAAATCAAAATGTATTACAATGTTGAATGTATAGATACTAGATAGTAATACTGAGTCAGAGTCGCTAATACTATAGGTGGGAATGCCAATGGCAAATACAAAACAGCCATAGGGTAGATATTAGAACCGTAGATGGAAGAGATGGAAGAACTGTCAGGACTCAGTAGTACTAGTCTTCCATGACATAATGATCAAAATCAGCATCACCACCACTGCTCTCACCTCCATCCTCCTCCTCCTCTATATCTAATGCAGTCTGTGCATCTGTTGGTGTGGAGGATGACCCTTCAAGAGGATCACCATCATCAAAAGTGACTGGCTCTAGCACTGGTTCATTAAGATCGAAGTTGGCTAATGCCAACTCAACGGAATCTCTAGATCCCTATCATCCTATAAAGATGATTCAACTTCTTTGAAACGTAGTTTGCATCCTCTAACTCTATAAAAGTGTAACGTGAAGACCCTCAAGGCATGCTAAGAGGCATCAAAGAAAGGGGAGAGAACTGCATACTGAGAAAAAACTCAATAAACAGGGACATGTGAGAGATTCGTGTCCGACACAAATCCTCACAATTTCGTGTCCCCACACAGGATTCGGGACACGAAGCTCAAAGTGGGCGTGTCATGTTTCATAGGTTTTTGTCAATGACAAGGGTTCTAGGTTGCAGGTAAGGAGGATTTGTTATGTACGCTGATCAAAGCTCTTTACTGTTTGAAACAGGCTCGAAGAGCCTGGTATACAAAATTTGACAAATATCTTACAGGATTTGGATTCAGAAGAAGCCCTTTTGATTCAAATCTCCATCTTAGAAGCATGGGTGGTGATTGCGGTGGTTTATGTAGAAGACATAATCATCACAGATACTGAGGTCGGTGCAATTTAGAAGGTCAAATCTGATTTGTGTTCAACGTTTGAGATGTTTGGTTTAGGCTTCCTTCATTACTGTCCAGGTGTAGAATTTTGGCAAACTAGTGGTGGTGTATTAGTGTCACAAACAAAATATGTTGAGAGCTTGCTGGAGGAATTTAGGATGGCTGATTGTAGATCAACAAGGAGGTTGAGCTGAAATTATCAGTGACATCTATAACTCTAAATTGGCAAATGAGTCATTGTACAGATAGTTGGTGGGCAGGTTGATTGATCTCACAATCATCTGGCAAGTTTTGAGTTTTTCTGTCAGCTATATTTTCAAATTTATGACAGCCCTAAGGATGATCATTAGATGGCAGCCAAGAGGATTGAGGTATGTGAAGGGTACCTTGGAGTATAGGTCATGTATGTTAAAGGATAGAATTTCAGATTCACAAATTATACTGATTCAGATTGGTCAGGGTCAGTTGATAACGAGAACTCCACTACAAGGCATCTTTTTAGTCTTGGTACAATGGCGATTTTGTGGCTAAATAAGTAGGAGCATGCAGTCACTTTCTTGGCTAAATTGGTAGTAGCTCGCAGTCACTTTCTTCCATTGATGCAGTGTATAGTAATGTCACAGGAATCGTGAGTCAAACTTAAGGAATCACAAATTTGACTTGGATAGGCCTCGGGAAGAGATTTTTTGGCTTTGCCTGAGTCAAACTTGGGGTTGACCGAGTTTAACTTGGTCAACGTGACGTGAGATTAATCCAAGAGTCAAACTCTGCTCGCTGATTTTTTCCCAAGTCTTTGCAGATCTGAGTCAAACTCTTGGTTCTTTTAAGTTTTTCGTAGCCGATTTTTTTCCTGATTGAGTCTGGTAACTTTGGTGTATAGGGAAGCAATATTTGCAGTTTGTGAGACAGATTGGTTGGGAAGGAATCAGGATACTTTCTGATTTGTAATTCATACAAGCTGATCTTACTACACTTTACTGTGATAGTCAGGCTGTCTTAAAGTTTGCAAAAAATACTGTTTTTCATTATTGAACAAAGCGTGATTATGGAAAGTATTTCCTCCGACAATTGGTCAAAACTAAATAGAGCTGCAATACTGTGCAACTCAGGAGCAGACTACAGATATATTTACCAAGTTGTTTGATCCCGATTAGTTTGCCGAAATTTAGTATATGACCATTAAAGCATGATGATAAAGTATATGTCCCACAAACAAGGGGGTTTTATACACCAATTTGGTGTCTGGCTTGGCTGTGACCTTAAAAATAGATTATTATTATTATATATGTAATGGTCATAACTAGTATGTCAGTTATTTAAATTATAGAGTACATGTTGCAGTAAAGTCAATATGCTATGTCTAATTAAGTGGAATATGGAGAGTCCCCTTTTCTATGCATTCACAAAAATGCCTTTCCAAAAAGGAATCCTATAGATATTTGTATGCTCTCTCTCATTTTGCAGGTGTAAACTTCTGCAACTGCTGTATGCATCTTACTAACAAAGCTTTGTCTAAGTCTATTTAAGAAGAGTACCTTATGGCCAATTTCTCTTGCCCATTGAATACTTTCCCAAGCTGCGATGAGATTGCCCAGTATGAAACTACCCTTAATAAATCCCATTTGTTCACGCTGAACAATTCTTGTGAATGTGCTTTTGATAATGTTGGCTAGGACTTATGGCTAGTGCCTTCTAGGAGACATTAAGCAAGGTGATTGGCTTCCATCTCTCCACTGTCTTTATTTGTCCCTTTTGGGATAAGTTCAGCTCTACATTAATTTGTTTTCCCATGTTTTCTGTTTCCAAAGCTTCTTGACACATCCTTTTATGTTCTGTTCTTAAAACTTCCTGGAACATTTCTATCATGTGATAAGTTCAGCTCTACATTAATTTGTTTTCCCATGTTTTCTATTTCCAAAGCTTCTTGACACATCCTTTTATGTTCTGTTCTTAAAACTTCCTGGAACATTTCTATCATGTGATAAGTTCAGCTCTACATTAATTTGTTTTCCCATGTTTTCTGTTTCCAAAGCTTCTTGACACATCCTTTTATGTTCTGTTCTTAAAACTTTCTGGAACATTTCTATCATGTGGAAGTTAATAGGCATACATATTGTCATAATTTATTTGCAGCATTTTTATTGTACACTTCTGATTTGTTACATTCCTTGTTTCAAGTGACGTATGTCCAAACAATTCTGTAAATGCAATCTACTTCACAACTACGCTAATGATGCTGAATGTAGTGATGTGCAAACATGAGGATTCTGTTACATCTGTTACCAGTCTTTTTGATTGAACTGGATTTTCCTGTTCATGGACTGTATTCACTTTCTAAAATTTGTTTGCTTGCTTGTTTTAAAATTAAAGTATATCCTATGGATTTCATGAGTTCATGTTCGAGAACCAATATGCTGTCTTTCTTCATTTATTTTCTTAGTTTCAGAACTAGACGTACAGTAGTCCATGTAATGTTAGGGCTCTAAGACCTATAATGCACCGAGAGACCAAGCTATCATACCTTTCCATGCCATGAATTGCAACATTTATGGATGCCTATCAACTGCCCATAACATTCTATCTGAGGTTCTGCCAACCTGGTTTTGTGTCTAGATCCTATTCTCTTCAGAAACAGAAAATTAGAAAAAAAGATAAAGATTTACGCAGGTTTATGACTCTCAAGGTCTCTTTTATTTCTTTTTTTGTTTTCCTTTACTTTTGCTTGGCTCTTTTGATGAGTGAATGCATATGAAAGAGATAGAAGGGAAGCATCCAAGTTTTGACCAGTATCTGATGGCCCAGATGTTAGCTGCACTTCGAGATTCCTCCAGTTCAATAAATATGAACAGTTTGAAGCAGCGCATAGACCGAAATATGATGGATCTTTATCCATCTGATTGTGTATACAAGGTTTGTATATTTTTGTCTCTCTTTGTTGCTAATTGAGTTATTTCTAAAATGTAGTTTGGTTGTTTTCAGCTTTTATCTCTAACATACTTTTATCTGTATCCTTTAATTGCTTCTCCCACTTTTTCTTTTTAAATGAAGATGGCCACCTTGGCAAAGCATTGCGTGGAAGAAGATCCCGTCTTGCGTCCAGACATGAAACAAGTTGTACTCACTCTTTCACAGATCCTGTTGTCTTCAGTAGAATGGGAAGCGGCCCTTGCTGGTAATAGTCAAGTTTTTAGTGGACTAATCCAGGGGAGATGATTTTGCATATTGGTTGCATATCCAAACTGGAGTCCATGTTTGCATAGAAATTTTAGAAGCGAGGACTCTAATTTGGACATGTTTGTTATTGCATATAGCATTTCTTTGTACTCCACACTACAATGTATTAATACCCATTACAAATGAGGTTGTAATGTATCATCGGCTGTTAGATAGCAAATCCATTAACTCGATTGCATCCTGGTCTCATGAAATAATTTCTAAGCAGCAGTCCATTGGCATTACTTGTATGTTGTCTGCGTTGTTCTTAAGCTAATACCATAAAAGGCCAGGTTTGATGGAGACGTTAGGAGTACTTTTTGCTGAAAAATATTGTTTGGGGTTGCATCTTCACAAGTTTGTACTGTAACTTGAATTTATAATTCTGGGAATTTCTTCAAGTGGAGAATTTAAAACTCTTTCAATTCTATTAAAACCCATATCATGGCAGTAAACCATGATATGCAAAAAATGCTGTCTCATATTATGTTGTGGATGAACTTGAAATCACATTCATACTTTAATCCTTCAGAAAAAAGGTGTGAAAAAATCAGACTCTATAGTCATTCACTTCTGATACCTATAGCACGTGTACTGGAGGCTGGAAATGTGCCCTACCTTATGAATCTGACAGGCAGGGTGGAAGACATCCTACTGATAAGTCACAGAAAAGTTATTGCAAGCTGGATTTGCTGTTATAGACACGTGTTTCTATTTTAGAATGCCTGTCTTTACGGTGTTTATGCCAGGGCTATCCTTGCTGCATGGTGCATTTACTAGCTGCTTTATTGGGCTACAATAGATACAATTAACATTTTTTAGGGAAGTAAAAGAATGGATATCAGTTAAAGACACGGACATGTAAAAAATGTCATCACGGGGAACTAGAATATTCTTAAGATTTTGGGCTTGGACTGTAAGTTTTCTTGATGAATTCAAAATTAGAACTTTCTTCACACTTTTTGCAAGTGCATTTTCAATTTAGTATGTCGAATGGGGTGGAATTGGGCAAAAATGTCTGATAAATGTTCATAATATGATTATGGTATTCAATATTTTCGCTTAGTTGTATTGTTTTCATGGGTTTGATGGTTGTATTCTCTTCATGGTTTTGAGGGATAATATGTGTAATTTTGATCTTGATGGTGGTAAAAGTGTTTGACATGTACCATGCCTCATTAGTAGCAGGCATAATACTTAATCCTTAAGTGAGATTTGTTCTAGCATTTAGGAATAAAGATCGAACGTTTTCACACATCTATATATGTAATGGTCACCGTGAAATAAAATTACCCTTTCTCCACTATCTTTTAATTCTTATTCTTGTGTGTGTGAGAAGAATGTGATTTAGATATGTAGATAATAGTAATCTCATTTTAGATCTCTATTCCTCCATTTCATTGTTCTTTTCTTATGTAATTATTTAATTCAAAGAGCATTTGAAAAGAAATGTCAATTATATGCATGTATCTTTTGTGGAATTTACGGTCAAAAAGATAATTTTTGTGAAGGTGTCAATAGTGACATTTAGTTCAAGAAAATTGACCATACAAAACATGTTTAGAGTGGAAATATTTTATATCAATGAAATGCTTAAAAAAGTTGCATACATATTAAAAAATGACCATATGCAACTTAAATTGTCAAATGATAGTGCATTGCAAGTTTTCATTGTCATATGGATTTTGATAGTGTATTGCAAGTTTTTATTGTCATGGATTTTTCTTGAACGATAGTGTAGGATGTCAAATTTCAACATAGAATGAGAGAAGATAATTGTGTCAAACTTTTGTCATGTGGCAACATATGAGGCAGTGAGTTGGGCTGTCACACAAAGGTAACATACTTGATTAAGGAAAGTGCTAGCCTTAGCAGTCCACAACTTCCACCTTGTATCCCCTTGGCTTGTAGAGGAATATGAGATTTTTGGAGGCCTTAAACTTGTCCGAGCAATTGGGCATCTTCATCTAGTAAGGAGTCTTGCTTGTTCACCATTTTCAGTATCCTTGCATTAATTAGATTGTAAATGGTTTAAAAATAGTTGTGTAATATTACTTGGGTCCTATGTCTAGTAGTGATACAAAAATGGGATTTACTCAAAAAACTTCAGGGGTGCCTTAAGTAGTGACCATGGGAATTGTAGAGCTTTATAGTTTAGTTTGTAAATAGTATAAAGGGGTAACAAAGCTATTTTAGCACAAGAGCTTGTCTGAGTTTAGGGAGGGTATTACCATACAACTACAATGAACAATTGTTACGAGGGAAATCACTCTATGGCATGGGGTAAACCACAACAGACGGAATGACTGTAGAAATCGACTCTAATCCCAAGTATGTTATATAAATGTAAATGCTAACAAGACAAGATAAAGAGCCTACCTCGTTTAGACGTTTGATGAAGACCACTGTTGAGCACGCAAATCAAAGCTCTACACTTGCAACTTGTCATCAACAACCAAAATATGCAAGCATATGGTGATAATATACAAAGTTAGCAGATACAATTGTATCATCCATTAACATTCATAACAAATATGCCCATGGAATAATAATTCAAATATTTGCAAGACATCAATTGGACGAGAAAATAGTATTTCTATTAAAATATGATCAACATAAGTGTATGAGTGACAAACTTTTATGTCGGCACGTCTCGAAACTAAGAAACTAAGTTCCTTCTAGCTGGGCCTCCACCACTTCAATCCTCTACCAAAGACAATCTCATATAAGAGAGACAATGAGTTTCTCCATCAAAGAGGGAAAAGCTTGGGGGATGAACAATGTGTTCAGACTTTAAATGACAAAGAAATGCAGACTCAATATGAAGTGAATAATTTCTCCAGAGTAACTTTGTTCTCAAAAGTTGAATTCTCTTCCTTTCCACGGATTTGATATGGCGCATTTATAGCTTTCAAATGGAACTGAAAGGTCGAGTCGAGACGTTTCCCATATATGGAAGGTCAAGGATCATTGATCTAGTGACGTGACATGGAAACTCAACAATTTATAATTTTGGGCACAAAACCCGATGTACACGGGTTGTAATGGTGCAACTTGTTGGATCATGTTGTCATTTATGTCAAAGGAACAATGTCTTGTCATAGTATATTGATGAAGTATGTATTGTCATTGTTGTAAATGAATGGATGTCAAGTGAAGTCATGCTTAGATGCAGAGATGGAATTATGTGTTATCATTGATATATGATGTCATGCATAGATGAAGATGGATCGATGTGTTGTCATTGATATATGATGCATTAATGTATTGATCGTTGGATCATGTGGTTATGCATGGAATCAATGACAAAGGGACAATGTTATAGTGATGTATTGCCATTGGTTATTCCAGTTGGATTGATGTAAAGATGACTCATTATTGTCTTGTCATGGTTGATAGGAAGTACAAATGGATGAACTCCAAAGTGGTCCCCTTATGGTGAAATCCCTCATAGGAAGATGCTTTACAGTTGAGTTATCCTAGAAGTATGGTTAGAGAACCCATGCTTAATTATGGAA
>SNQJ01S0031422.1:27350-42106 GCA_010110895.2 Picea sitchensis
GGAAGATGCGCTACACCTTGTTTGGCTATCTAGCCTAGGGTTTGCTTCCGGAGTAATTCTCAATCAAGGTTAAGGTGCTCGGAGGGTGGCTTCGGCCTATGGTTGGGTGACGAGGGTATCGTCAATGTTAAAACAAGCACACAATCTTCTATATTCTAACAAGAATCCCCTAAAATTAAGCCTTAAATTATGGAATAAGTGAGGATAAAAAATAGTATGATGAGCTAGACTAATTTTAAGAAGGAGAAACTTTAAAAATAGGAATGTAGGCTTATCTAGCCCAAGCACTCCTCAAGTAAGGTCACATGAAAAGACCCTCTTGACCATGCAAAACACAACTAGTCCCTAAAATTTTAAAGTGCTCACAATGGCTTGAAATCTGACACTGGAAATGCACACCATATTGGGTATCCAAAAGTCTAGTCACCCTGCTAAAAATAGCACCACCTCAGACTTGGCTGAAACTTTAACCATAGACAAGTCTCTCACCTCAAAATCAGCTAAAACTCGAATCATAGACAAATCTCTCAACTGGGTCCTCAAATATGTAATCATCTTGTCAAGCAAACCATTTTTAGAAACTACTAAAAATAGCAACTTCTCAGATCTTCCTGAAATTTGAACTCCATGCATATCTCCCCAAAGGGTATCCAAATCTATGATCAAATCCCAAAAGATATAAGTATGCAAAAACCAACATGACTATAACCTTTTGGGGTCTTTGACCTCCCATACCTACTCTGAATACCGCATTGAACCTACAAGTATGGGGCACCTGCTGCCACTAAATCACCTATCCCCCTATAGATGTGATGTAACTTGTGAACGTAACTATATGAATAATCTGTCCAACCATCTATCCCTGAGTAACAAAAACATGCAACTATGTGCCAAGTCTGAAAGGCAATCCATGAACCGTAGATGCACTCAAGTTGGATTCGAAGAAATCCAATCTAGGTGTGCTAACAAGGTGATAGTTATGATCCAAATAATTACTAGAATATTATGATCAAACACAATTTTGCAAAACTTTAAGCTAGGTTCTTGAACATGTGGCTTTCCAAGCATTTGGAGAGATAAACTAAGAGCTAAGGGCTAAGTAAGTTTCAAAAAAGACTACCAGACATCAATCACCTATTTCATTTCAACTTATTATTGAAGAAGCTAGACAACAATCCTCCAAATCCTTTTGTTGCTTTGTGGACTTCCAAAAGGCCTTTGATTTTGTTCCAAACAATGTTTGATTCAAGTTTGCGGGATATTGGCATATCCCAGCCTCTCAATGTTGCTCTAATGAGGCTCTATGAGATAGTTATAGGTCAACTTCACAAAGCTCAAGGACTTTCTAACTTTATCGAGGATATCATTTGGGTCAAGCAAGGATGCTCCCTCTCCCTAGCTTTATTTGGGATCTACATTAATGAGGTGGAGGAATACCTTCAGGAAAACAGACATATTGATGATGGTTGCCTTTTACATCACACCTTGATTGCATTACCACAACTCACAAATGATGTGGTCCTCTTAGCATCCTCCCTCGAGGGTCTACAATGGAAACTCAATGCCCTAGTTAGTTTTTCTAACTGTATACAATAGTGGTGAATCTTAAAATAACTAGCGTTATGATATTTAACAACTCTAAGGGCACTTTGTCAAAATTTCACGTTTTCATTTAAGGGGGGAGGTGGATATCACTATAGCATATACTAACTTGGGGCCTAATTCATGGGTCCTAGATTCAACATGAGCCCTACTTCCCAACCATAACTCAACAACGGGAATGCATCTTTTCCCAGACTTGAGCACCAGTGCTTCCTTGTGCACTTTCAAGACATTGCCTCAAAGATGCATCTATTTGATAATATTATCAAACCACATTACTATATGGTTCTACGGTTCGGGACCTAGTCAACTAGTAGTTGATTGGGGGCAATTACAGAGATTCCAGCATATCATACTCCAACATATGATCCATCGCAAGTGAGTTCTTCTTCACACCATTGTCCAAGACAAGTATGGAACCCATCCCTTATGCCTTGAGCACATATTTTGGCTTGTCTACTTTCTTCAAATGACATGCACTCTAGGAGATTCAGTGGCAAGATGAGAGAGGTATCCCTACTTGGCCCTTCATTCTTTAAAATGGACAGCCTCCATGGACCTCCCAAGGTGTAGATGTTGTTGGTTCTCAGAGGTCTCTTCACTCCTATCCATCGGCATTTCTATCAAGTTCCTCCCCCCACCTTTAGGTATTCTCTAAACACCCCTAGCCACCTCCTCCCTCCAAAATGAGAGTTCACTAAGGTAATCAAGGAAGACATTTACCAACATTGTATTCAAGTTAACTGGATGTCCACCCACCAAAGCCTCTTGGCCCTAAGACAACCTTACACTTTAAATAATTTCTACACCTAACAAGCAGTCAAATTGTTCATCATGAAGGCATTCAACATTATTGGCCACACAACACCAATATCCTACTCCAACAATTGAGGGTCTATTCTCACTAGCTATGTTGAGTCCAATCACCATATCAAAGTATGGAACCCATCCCTTATGCCTTGAGCACATATTTTGGCTTGTCTACTTTCTTCAAATGACATGCACTCTAGGAGATTCAGTGGCAAGATGAGAGAGGTATCCCTACTTGGCCCTTCATTCTTTAAAATGGACAGCCTCCATGGACCTCCCAAGGTGTAGATGTTGTTGGTTCTCAGAGGTCTCTTCACTCCTATCCATCGGCATTTCTATCAAGTTCCTCCCCCCACCTTTAGGTATTCTCTAAACACCCCTAGCCACCTCCTCCCTCCAAAATGAGAGTTCACTAAGGTAATCAAGGAAGACATTTACCAACATTGTATTCAAGTTAACTGGATGTCCACCCACCAAAGCCTCTTGGCCCTAAGACAACCTTACACTTTAAATAATTTCTACACCTAACAAGCAGTCAAATTGTTCATCATGAAGGCATTCAACATTATTGGCCACACAACACCAATATCCTACTCCAACAATTGAGGGTCTATTCTCACTAGCTATGTTGAGTCCAATCACCATATCACGCAAGTGGATAGAATACGTCAACTATGCCATCTATAGGAGACTGACAGACGGGAACACTTCATCTTCAAAGTTCCATATATTATGATATCCAAGGGAGATATACCATTTAGACCAAGATTCAAGAGGGTCCCTTACTACCATTTTCTACTACCCTAATTAAAGGTGTCTAGCTCTATACATCTGAAAGGCAATCACTCACATATGGCAGACCTTATGAAACTTACCCAACACTACTTTCACCAAGTTGATCACTTCTTTCCTCTAGACTATCCCAACAATTGGAGGTGTTAATTGTTAAGCACTACACATATAGTACCACAAGCATGGATGCAAAGGACATTAGGTTAGTGAGACAATGCACAACCTCCCATTCAGATGGGAGATGGCCCAGTTACACAAGGCCATAAAGATGTACCCACTCTAGTTCATTCTGGCGTGAGGATGTCTCCCCATCCAAATTCTGTAGTCAAGTGCCCATTACTAGACCTTTCTCTTCAATTGTGGATGCTAGGAGACATTTGTCTGATTTCTCTTAGGCTTCTCCCAATATTACCTAATTGACTACTCTCATTCTACAATGTTCCCTAAAGGGCATTACCAGGTTCTACAACGGATAAAAGGAATAACTCTTCTTCCACCTCTACATATACTTCTACCTCTAGTGCAAAGTAGTGTTTGTCTTTGTTAGGGTTTAGCCTCTTGCTTTATCATTTCCTACTCACTACCTTTATTTCATTTGTATTTATTTTCTTTGGCACTTAGGTGTTGCCTTAGCACTCCCCCATTACTATTGTGACTTGTACTTTCTAGTCCCATTGACCTATTTTGGTCACTCACAGATTAATAAAATTATCTCATCTTATCTTATCTAAAATAAGGAAGTGGTAGACATATTCAATATCAATAGGCTTTAGGAATCCGTTCCTTGAGAGACTTGTACATAGCTAAGGAGATACGGTGTTTGCAAAAAAGCATCTACTCATATTTGGCAATCATATGATATATAGGATACCTACCAATGTTCTTGAGTTCATTGTTCAATGCAAGGACACATGGAAACCAATAAATATGCATGCACTTGCTCTAAACCAATAACTCAACAAACATAACAAAAATGTGCAACATTTGTTACTACCTACACCATATTAGAGGGTCCAACCTCCTCTATAACATCAAAAGAAGCTCAAACTGAAAAGTTGAATCCTTATTGTTTCAAGAATCTACTCTAAGAAAAAATGGACATACTGAAAATGTAACAATAATGTTAATGTCCATTAATATACGTCCATCCATACATAATAATAGAGTTGTTTGTTCTTGATCAATTCTATCTCATCTCCTCCATCCGCAAGCTAATCTCTAACATTTGTTCTTCAAGCTATGAAGATGGGGGTGTATGAAGCCCCTATAGCTAAAGCCTTCCTAAACATCTCCTTATAAAATAGGACGACCGAAAACATGGAATTAAATGCCAAGGAAAAATTGCAATTGCATAAATTGCATGCTATAGATTTCAAAGATTGTGTCTACGACTCTATAGCACCCTCCTGAAGGACCTCTTCTTCACTAATTTAAAATCTGATTAGTCCTTGTTGATACATCAGATTCAAGCTATGAAGAGGCATTCTTGCTAGAAAATGTTCCTTAATTTTTTAAGCCAATTGCAATCTCAGTTTTTCAGCCTTTTCTTGCAAGGCTAATTTTGTGCTTAGAAATACCTATTGTAGAGATGCACAAAAGGTGTTGTTTCATTATATTATAACTCCCACCAAAATCATTGCCACAAAAGTGGACCATTTATGCGACCCGCCAATGTATTTAGCTTTGATTCGGATTATTTTTGTCACATTCTGGAGGAGGGATTTTTGTGGGTTGTAACCCATTATGACTTCTAACAAAACTCTGGAAAGCCACTAGTTTCCAAATGCACTTCCAGCTGCAATCCCACTCCATGTTTCTCCATCTAACCTCCATTTCATCATCAAAACTTGATTGAGAAAACTGGATCTTTTTGTCTTTGGTATAGGACTGACTTGTTTGAGTAGAGGATTTTCAAGTTTCGATGGTCAAAAGTAAAAATTTGAAACTGAAATCCTTAGAACTTGGAGAGAAAACTTCGAAAAATGCTTTTATTCACTACCGAGTCACAAGAAGCTCCCTTAACTAATCCAAGCCGAAAACCTTGCTGCACCAAGCCAGAAATCTCTCCTCTAAGCACAAAAATGGTTGTTCTCACTCATGAACTCTTCTTTTGTTGCTTCCCTTGCCTCCCTTAACTTGCAAAATAGAGTTTTAGGATTCCAAACCCCAAGGGAGCTTTAAATTACCCAGTGGGACCTTCCCATAACAAGAAAGTGGAAAAAGTAAAAAATAAAAACTATTTTATTGTTTTTCATCCCTTATTATAGGTAACAATTGGATGACACGCATGGGGGTCAATGGATGTCCTAGTGTCTCACCAAGGCAAGGGAAATCATTTGAACCTCACGATTCGGCAAGGGACACCCATGCATTTCATTTGTCTTAGAGATAGGGGGGCATTTCCCACTTGTCCCTATCCCCAGGATGCAAGAAACGTAGGGAACGCTTACCACACCCCTAGGGACATGTCCCTGTGGTATATTGTGTTTTCAAAAACTAAGAAATCAAAAAGAGGCTATCATAAGTTCCATTATCTGACCCCAAGGGCTCAGCTCAACCGGTTGTCGAGAATGTTTTTGGTCATTTGGCTAGTTATGTGCTAGCAAGTGCCTAGTTCAAATCCCCCTAGGTGAAGCACACTAGTCTATGCTAACGGTTTTACTAGGGATGCCATCTACAAATGTGGGGAAGCATACCTTGGGTTTCCCTGCAAGGTTTTCCTTGAAAAAAAGGTGCCATGGACTTAAAAATCCAACAAAATACAATTGTTTAGATTTGCTTTGAAAGTTTCAAAAAGTACAAAATCATTTTTAATCAACAAACAATGACTAACATATGATAATTATTAATATTTTTTTCAAAATAGATTTTGGCAAGTTTTGTTTTCTGAAGACTTATGATGCATTCCTAAGCAAATAACTAGGGAATAACAAATAAATTATCATACTAAGGCTAATCCACCAATTATCATTTAAAAGATAAATCATTATTTTATAAACATTAAATAAATCAAAAACAAGTTATGATGCCACAAGAGGACAACCAGGCCAGTGAAAATGGGGTAGTGTTATAACCCCCACCAAGGTCCAATTACTCAAAAAAGTGGTCAACGCATTCCCGTAAGGCAGCTGTTGATAAGCAGTTAAGCCATCATGGTTGTTAAGTCAAGTCAATTGGTCAAACACCAAAAATGTGTAAACAATGTCCCACCTCTTGATAGGCGGTGGATACTTAACACTTGATAGATTCAAATGAAGCTTCCCAAGACTCGAAAACAAGTTATGATGTAAAAGTACATATTAAAATGACAATCATTATTCAAAAACATTACCACGACAATGCCTCAATATGGATAAAATGTTTAAAATTTAAAAACGTGAAATTTCCTTAGAATTGCTCAAATACTCCATAATCCCGCAAAGAAAGTCACGTATGTCTTTTTATCTGCTACTATTGTACCTCATTCTGATGAGCTACAACTGATTGTTGAGGCTTGTTAGGTTCAGCTGTACGCATGTCCCATATGAGCAAATGGCAATCATCTCCAACAGAGCCAAAAAGATATTCGTGCTTCAAATGCCATGAAACATCCTCAACTGCCCCCTCATGGACCTACATCAAAGTTTAGAAATGTGAAGTTATGCTCCTTAAACAATATTGACATACAAAGGTTGACTGAAAGAAATGCTTGTTAATCCACATAACGAACCTGTAATGAACCAAAAGAAGAACAAAAATAAAAAGTACCGGAAAGTTTTGTCTAATAGTATATTTATGGAGAAATATAAGATATAGTAACCAATACATGCTTTGCATTAAACAAGCATCAAGGTTAATACATGAAACAATAAAATAATGATTAAAATCAAAGTCAAACAAATATTCATCAGTGATAGGGCCATCCCTTAAAATTTAATCTGGGGATAGTTTATGATCCTAGAATGTGTGAAAAGTTGAAAGAGAACTAATAATTTTGTGGGAAAATGTTTAACATTAAAGAGCAAAATGCTCCAGACTTTGCAAGGCTTGCAGGTCAATAAATAGTTAAAATTGACTCCTGAAACGACCTAAAACTTGATATCATTTTCTTTTAGCTCTAAAAAAGTATAATATAGGTATCAACCAGAGTTCTAAGCAAAAAGTAGTAACTATTGCATTGAATGGACCTTTTTATGGACATAAAACAGAAAAACCATGAACAGAGAATCCATGATATGGAATCTGGATGACTCTTCTACCCAACAGAAATGCCACATTAATTGCCACATAATATAACATGCTTCAAATACATTATACATGACATTCTTCTAAATCTTTTCATATTCCTTCAAATACATTATACATGACATTCATCTAAATCTTTTCATATTCCAAGTAGGTGCCAAGACAAAAATTAATGATGGCCACAAAGTGAAATCATCATCTCTCCCATATAAAAAGAAATCAGTTGCCTAAAAGAATGGCTCTCGATCGCAGCATTGTTAAACATACCATAAGGCGAATCATTTTTTTCTTTAACTGAGTTTCCATTAGTGAGCGCTATTGCTTCCTTTCCATTATGATTTATGATGTTTGCAACAAGGTAATGTATCAAATTTTGACATCAGAACACAAGTGCAATACCAGACAATATAGAGCAGTCAAAACAAGAAGCCAATACAAAGAAACAAAAGGGACAAAGATAAGGAGACCAGAAGCAAGACACCATGTCCATACAAGAATTTAATCAAATTCCATGGAAGAAAAGACATAACAGATGCAAGACAATATTCATGATATGCAGGTTCATATAAAAGAGCAGATGAATGTAATCACTCGGATGATGTCAATTATGTCCACTTCAGCTTCAACACAACCAAAGGACAAATATCCAACCCACAACCAGTTCAAGTTAAATCTGACAAATGGCAGGCAAGAAAAATTCCAAGGCAACATGACAGAAACTCAGATTGCGGCTTCGGCAGATAAAAATTATCAGATGGATCTGAACAATCTAACACCAAGAAATTAAACAGGCAGCAGACAGAAATTTAATCTCTTGAAGTCGGACAGAAAACGCAGCAAACAGAGAAATTTGTTGGGAGGTACAAGCAGAAAAGTTGTAATTTACAAGCAAACAGAAAATTAGTCGCAGGATCACCAAAAGGCAGAAGAGACCTACATTTGAAATTTTTAAAATTAACTAATAATAAAAAATAAAAAAACTATCTAGGTACAGCAAGAAAACGTTGGACACGATTTCAACACAGCAGCAAAAGGTTGGACAAGAACATGATTGGAGAATGCTAGCTTTTGAGGTTACTTCAAAAGTGTTTACACCATTCTTGGGGGTGCTTCATGTGATGTGGAGTGCATGGTGTGATGCCTAGCATTGATTGTATCTTAGTGAACATACACACTAGAGATAGCTTACTCATGGATTTCTATACCTTGACTTGATGTTTATGTACCACACGTCCTTGGGAGGATGGAATCCTATGAGGCATGGTGACATTTTTCATGGAGCGTTCATGGAGGGCTCGGTTGCGTGCTTGGGAGGAGAACTCATTTGGAGGAGGAGCACTAGAGCATTAGGAGGATGTGGAACCCTAGGTAGAATTTGGGTCACTTGGTTGCTTACATTGAGGCTTGTGCTTGACTTGAAGATGCTTGGGTTGAGTAGTGTTCATGAAGGTATGGTGGACCCAAAGGAGCACATGGCTTAGGAGGTAGCATTGGATTGTTGGAGACATTTGGAGGAGGATCATTGAACCTTGTCTTGTGGAGCACTCACCTTTGGACCCTTGCTTGATGGACGTGCTTACCTTGAAGCTTGACATGTGTCGCCTTAGTGTTGGAGTGCTTCACATGTAGATCTATCTAGTGATTCGTTAGGTTGCTTGAGATAGTTGGTTGTGGTCTGTGGAGATTGTCCACATTACCATTGTTGACCTCCCTCACCTATTTCAAATAAAGGGACAACAAAGTCTTATGTTTTTTTCATCATCTTGATCACATTGATCATTCACATAATGTTTTAGAGATGTGAACTTGAGCAAATTTGTCTCTTCCATATGTAATTCTTCTTCATTGTAATTTGCACTCTTGTCTAATGTGCTAGGGTTCTTGTGTTGATGAAGGAAAGGTGTTAGGGTTAGGGTTTTCTCTAAGAAGACAAGAAGATCTAGAGTTTGGGAGAAACCCTTGAGGAGCGAAGGAAGCACTTGTTCTTGTGGTTCTTGTGAAAGAAGACTAAAGTTTTGTGGCATTGGAAACCCTAGAACTACTTGGAGTGCTACATGTGGAGGAAGATAGTGGAAGACTATCTTGTTTTCTCACACTTGTGTGAAAGTAGACTTACCAGTGTGTATGCTAGCTTAATGAGGATCTTTGGTGGAGTGACCGACTTTGGTTGGGAGTGATTCCTAGCAAGGGAGAAATTGGTTAGGGATTGACGGTTGGTGTGATGCTAGCTTGTTGTGGTTTCCCTGGCTAAGGTTTGGAGAGCACTAGAGAGTCCTAGCCTATAATAACTTTAAGGACTAACTTGTTCTAGCTTGGGATACGACGTTGGTACGTACTTGTAACTTCATTCTTATGTATATAAGAAGTATGCTTTGTTGTCTAAACTTTGTGTACTTGCAGATCTGATTTTCAACTTATATTCTCATAGTGATTGAGTAGTTTCTAGTGCTAGTTATGTATGTTGATTTAACATAACAGAGATTAGATTTTGTTAAATGATTTGACACACATATAGAAGCTAAGTCAGCATATTTATGGCTGTAAAATCTGTTGTAAATAAGTAATTTTCAAATATGTTTCATTTTGGGATGTGTGCTTTAAGGGCTGGAAACATTGTTCCCTTGAAGTACAATTGTTCGGTGTTTATTTTCTTGGGCTACCTTCTGTATTTGGTTAGACAGAAGTGAAATATATATTGTTGTAATTTATATTTCAGACTCAGTTCTAAGGCTGAAAGTTCAGAGGAAATAGATCAGGGTGTTACCCTTCATGATGCATAAGGTTTTACCCTATGATTTTCATCACAATGGATGGGGTTTGCAGCATACTACCTATGGAGCTTCCTTCTTTGCTATTTAGTTAGGAAAGGAAATATATATTGTTGTAATTCTATATTTCGCATCTACCCATATTGAAAGTTCAGAGGAAATAGATCAGGGTGTTACCCTTCATGATGCATAAGGTTTTACCCTATGATTTTCATCACAATGGATGGGGTTTGCAACATGACACCTATACCTTCTTTGCTGCTAACCCATATGCTTAGAGATGAATTTGTTGAAATAGTTTAATTGCGTAGCATATGCGCTTGTCATTGATGGCAAGTACAAAGAATGAAGATGGCATGAATACGGGAAGAATGTACTGCACGGCACCGTATATTTTAAATAGTTGCGCAGCAACCCTGGATAAGATCAAGAGATTGTGTGCGTGAGGATGTTTGCATGTTTTACATGAAGAGTATTCTTTTCATTGATGACAAGTACAAGAATGATGGCTTGAGTACAGACCGGATAATCAACAAAGTAAATAGGGGAAGATAAGTCCAGAAGATCACTGATCAAGGTAAATGTGGAACAAGTACAACAGCTTATGATGGCAAGTACGCTAGCAATGATGTATTTGAGTACGCGACCGAAGGATCAATGTGCAAAATAGAAGATAAGTCCGTGAAGATCGAATGATCGAAGGCAAATCAACATTGATAAAATGATCGGCGCGTCCGAGAAACATTTTTTATCGCTGGATCCCATCCAAAATTCCCAAAAAAATGAGGGCCGTCAGATCTGAATCTAGACAAGAGGGGTGCAAAGATGGAGGACATATATTGGGTGTTAGATCTGAGCGTGAGGATCGAGCATTGTAGGATCTAGGAGAATCTGCATGATTTTTAAAAGTGCAAGGAGTAGAGGGCTCCAAAAATCCAAAGCAGAGGGATCAGCCCGTGGGGCTTTTCATATGTGGACCGCTGATCCAAGACTACTGAGCTCTCAAGATCTAACGGTTCAGATGTCAAAGAATATTGACACATCAAGAACTCAAATCGTGAATGTGCGAACCCGAATCAACTGAACCACAAACCGTAAGATGAGCTAGATCATCAATACCCGGACTCACGCCTAGGAACACGCGGGTACGCTGTAATGACAAGTGTCGCACTGATTCAACATTTCATGAACATGTAAGTCACGAATAAGGGTGACACGTAGAAGTTGTTCGACATGTGTCAATCCATGTGTTACGTCAGCAGATGGACACCACTCGGAGTTTCGAGGATCGCGGTTGGAAATGTCAAAGAAACAATGTAAAAGGAATCTCGATTTCTCGATATACAAAATCGCTTCCACTTAAATCGGCAGCCGCTTTGAATCAAGATCAAATCTAGACCGCTGATTCCAATCCATGTCGTAGTTTCAGGGATCAAAAGGAAGTTGTCAAAGAACATTCCACCACGTAGAACGATCCCGGATTTCGCGAAGGCGGAAATCGCGAGCAACTGGTTAGCCGATTATGCTGAATCGACCGCTGCGATTCTACCTTTGCCTGAAAGGCTCGGATCGAGAGTCGACATGTCAAAGATTATCGACATCGACTCATATCGCGATATGTGAAATCGCGATGTAATCCGGAGCCGCCGATTAAGGTTGAATCGGACCGCTGATTCCAAATCTTATTCTGAGTTTCGGGATCGAGCTGGACATGTCAAAGAGATTATTGATATCGTGATCCCATATATCGCTGACATATGCGTGAAATCGCTGGCTGTAATCCGAACCGCGATTAAGGCTGAACTGACCTGATTCCACCCTTTGGTCAAGTTCTCGGGGATCGAGAGTTGGACATGTCAAAGATTATTGATACCGAATCTCGAGCATCGGATAATAGTGAAATCGCTGGATAATCAACCGGCCGACTGGTGGTTGATCTGGAGGGCTACCGCTCTTCCCCTACGCTAACCCTCCCGCCATAAATCTGATAGTGAAACGGATTCATGATTGAAAATCAGTTGGAATTTCAGTTGCTAAGACAGTTGTCCTTGTTTTGCCTAAGGAAATGGAAAGGAACCGGCCAGGGAGGTCCAGATAAAAGAAAAATAAGATGCATCAGGTGTTGTTGGTTGTTCCGGGATATGAGGAATCAAGGAGATCGAGCTAACATGCACAACATGCTGAAACCGCCAAAACCATTGATGGCGGCCTTGTAGAATTCAAGAGACCTCCTCGCAGGATCGCTGTGAGGAGATGAAGAGTCTCCAAGTCATTCAAAGTTGAAGGAAGACTCATTCTAGAAGGGATTGATGATGGATGAGTGTTGAAGTCCAGAATCGGGGCCAGAGAAGGTGAGCCTCGACCGCTTAAAAGATCTAAGAGTCTCAAACGCTGTGAGAGGTTGAGGAATCTCACAACATACGCTGATGATGAATGCGCAAACCGCCGTGAGAATATCAAGAGTTACCATGATGATCAGCAGAGCACCCGAGAGGTGGGAGGATATCATGCCGAGTCGCGACAGCAGAGGTATCATAATATTTCATGCACAAAGATAATAGAGACTATAAGAATGCTAAACTAAGAAGAGATAAGGGTTGTCGCCATGTAGGAGAATCAAGGGTGTGCAAGGAGGCGTAGCTGCCAGGTGGAACAAAAATGCACAAAAGAGGAGGAATGGTACTGAAGGATACATGGCAATGTAGAGCACAAAAGGTCAAGAAACGAAAAGCAAGGGCGGTCAAGACAATCGCATGGCATGTATGTAGCAAAGCAGTAACAACATACAAAGCTGATAAGCCTACTGAATAACTCTATATCACCGTAATAATAAGTTTGAGTAACAAAGAATTTATATTTCAGTGTGGTTGCCAGTGCTCGAGAGGACTCCGTTGTCCCCTATAGGTCTGGCGGGCGCTTCAACACGTGGATAGCCTCCATCCGCTGTTCAAAGAAACCGTGGTGGGTGGAGGCGTAAGGAGAACTTTGTTCTCCTCATATACTGTGCTGGTGCCCTCGATGGATAGTTGGTAAAGCCTGATCCAACTTAAAATGGAACACTTCAGGAGTTGGTGCTTCCTTCTATTCGACGCTAGAGAAACCGTGGAGCTGGTGCTTTCCTCTCTAGTGGTGCTAGGAGAAAATGTAGAGAGTTGGTGTCTCCTTAAGTAGCAAAATTTTGCAAAACAGGTTGTAGCCCCATTATGAGTTGGTGCCTGGCATGTACGATAATGTAAAAGAGAATGTAACTATCGCTTATCATATAAAGAAAAAGAGGTTTTCACCTGCATGGGTTTCTGGGAAATATCCGGCCTCTGTTTCCTAGGTATATGTGTGACTGATGTTGAATGTGCTACTGTTTATTTCCCTCGCATTAATGTGATCATCATTCAAAGTTTCCGCAAAGAGTTTAAAGCAGTTTACACCTGTTTAAGCACTGTGAATAATTGATCTACCCCCGCCTTGTCCAAATAAGATTTACTTTCATATTATTTGACTGGGTCTGTGTTTTGGTGGAGGAGACTCATTTTTATCTTTGGTGGATGATCATATTTGATGGTTCATCTATGGTACTCTTCATATTGCATGGCTTTGCTTGATGGAGCACATTCTTGGTATATGCTTATGGCTTCATAGTTGCCTACTACTTTACATGATTCCTCCCAAAGATCAAGGCGTTGTTCTTGGAGCATCTTAGGATATGGATGGTGGCTTATATTAATTTGTTTCTCACTAGGAGGGGATGTTCCACATGGTCCCCTTTTGTTATGTTCGCCACATGACTAGGTTTGCATGGCTTGATGATACTTGGACCTAGTAGATGTGCGCCCTAGCACTTTAGGGGTCTATTTCACATGTGTATTACACCTTGGTGAGGTTGGCATCATCTTCTTGGAGAGTGCTTGGCTTTTTCATCCTTTTCTCATCGTTTTAGCCTTCAAAACTAAGTTGCAAGAAACGCAGAAATGTAACCCCCCAAAAATGAGAATGTCAGAGGAAACTTGGTATATATATATATATATATATATATATAACACATTATCTTACAAGAAAATAAGAATGATACACATAAATGACATTTTAGAAGGCAAACCATGTATATATTAACTTCCATAGATGATTACATGATGCAAAATCAAAAATTAGTCTTTATAGATGAGGTTGTACATACAAAATCAGCCTTTATACATGAGGCTATATATGCTAAAAATGAAATAAAACATGGGCTAAAGACAAGTACAATTACGTATCCTAATCCAACTCATCCTCATCAACAAAAATAGAACAAGATGTGTGTTCAGTAGAACTAGAGTGTGGATTGGAGGAAGAGGTAGCTCCACTTTTTGTTGCATCACCACCAATATCAAGAGCAACAAGAGAGAGCTCCAAGTTTGGGCATTCTACATCAACATCCCAATCTCTATGAGGCCCACTTGTATCTTCTTCATCCCTACGAGACACAAGGCATAGGTTTGAATACACAAATACAAGATCCTCAGCCTTCTATGATCCCAACCTATTGCGCTTCACAAAATTAATGAAACCATAGGTGCTCTAATT